>JALLBH010000067.1:0-80711 GCA_036940005.1 Skeletonema menzelii
CCCCAATTGAAATTGTGGAGGACTCTCTTGTACCTGCTAGAGTCTTCAACTTATAGCTCCTTCCAACTTAGATTGGGGAAGAGAGGGATAGCCCTCTATATGAACTCGCTTCAGTTAGTAGCATTTTCATTCATTTCATTCAATAAAGGGGGGAAAGCGCAGAGAGATAGAGCGCATTGACCCCCTTACAGAATGCGGAGGAATCCCGCCCTCTGTCGGCATCCTTCCTATCAACGGACTTTTTAAAAAAAATTTCATTGCTGGAAACTCTGCTACTTTTATGACCCCGAAAAATCGCTTGCACTCATCTACTCCTACAAGGTACTCATGTGAGTGGTAGATTGATAAGTACATAGTTCATTCTGATTAATGAAGCAGTAGTTGATTTCGAAAGTAGCGTGAGGGGCGGTGAGCGTTGTTCTGCCGACAGCTCTTGGTCTACAGAAGAAAGAACTTATACGATGGACTTCAATCGCAGCAGAAGCTGCCCTGCAGAAAATAATGTAGGTCGACTCCGTGCGGCCCCTCCTCCAGCTCAATTCCTAGACGTCGACGAGTTTAAGTTCGATGATTTTAAGTTTGGTTCGGATGATAATGTATGTTTGTCTGGAAAGTTTAACCTCAAAGACAATGAAGAAGCCGATGGTAAGACAGTCTGCAGCGAACCACCCAAACCATCGGCGGCGGCGTACATTAGAACGAAAAATAATAAAAAAGTCCCTGCCGATGCCTCTCCTACATCAGTGCATGAGTGTATGGGACGAATATCAGAGGACGAAGAAGACGCGAAATACAATCTGTCTCTGCGTCAGGACTATTCAGTCGATAAGAGGAACACTAGTGACATAACTGATGTGATTAGCAACATGGAGCATGGTGGTGGTGAAAGCCCCATGGCCAAGGGAAACAACTTCGGAGTTTCACGTAATCCCAACTTGGTTGTCATGGGATCACTAGAGAAGCACATGAAGACAGCCCACGACAAACAAAATCAACAGCAGCAGCAACAACAATTGCCGCCCAAGAAATCGCCTCCTCTTTTTCGAAGACTCTTTGCTTGTGGGGCCCCGGATGTCATTCATGATTTCAAAGCAAATGTAAAGCAAAAGGGGGTCGACACAGTCGAGGAAGTAAAAGGATCGTTCGGAGACCTTGGCTTGACAGTACGACAAGTGTTCTCGCCCGTCCAGAATACCAAGACAGTAGTCAAAAAGAGAAGAGGTAGGCATGAGAACACGGATGATGATGACAATGTAACTGATGAAGGTGACGATGAATCAGCATGTGGAAGCTCTTTTTCTGGCAGTGAATCAGAGTGTGAATCAGAGTATAATAGCACTGACGATGCTTCCGAAGGAAGTCATTGCGAACGCGTTACAGATTGGCGACGAAAGAGGGAAATGTGAAAGATAAGAACCGTACAGAATTACCTAGGATAATATGAATATATATTTGACTGAGTGAATCTTCTATCAGGGATACCATTGAAGGTGTCTGTCGATTTGCTTGACCTTTCTAGTATTGCTAAAGATTTCCCTTGGTTCCTCTCATCCTACGTGATCTGTTCAACACTAAACCCTCCCTACATCATGTAGCTACTCATCTGCCATCAATTCTTCATCTCAGTAGGCTGCTACTCATCTGCCGTCAATTCTTCATCTCAGTAGGCTTGATAATTGATTGAGCAGTCGTCTGGGCCAGATTATGGACATTTTCGGCGTGGGAATGTCGTTCGGGGTCTTGTGCGCACGCAAAAAATTTGCACAAGACCACAAAGATGGGCATAAATCTGGTTTAACAAAAAGGGGTTCACGGGCGAATCAGAGGTAGGATTATACCAAACGTTTAGCGGGGCTTTACCCTAAATTTTTACGTTTTTGCAGCCCAAGATCTTCAATGCGATCTCGATAATACTAAACCCAAACGGATTTGTTACTATGGTCACTCTTGTGGAAAATCACGTTCAAAAGACCGATTTTCGCGAACGAGAGCAAATTACGCCAGCAATAAGGACAAACAAGTCAATAAGTGATTATTTCAAGAGCAAGCTTGATGGTGCCTTGATTAATACTCAACAAAGACGCGAGATGCTGGAGACAATAGATGGTGGTGCCACAGCGGCAGACAGTCGTGCCCTGAAAGCAGACACAAGTTGGGAGCCCGATTTCGAGGAGCCTGACTTCAAATCCAATGGCGTCGTCCCCAACATTATTTCACCATCCGACAGTGCGGTAGAGTGCCACTTTGACAACTGGGCACTTTCCGACAATGAAATGGAGGCGATAAGTGAATATAATAAAGAACCACTGTCGGATGCTCCGCCGCCACCTCCCGAAGAATCTGAAGAGACAGCTCGTACGACAAACGTGAAAACACTCAAAACCTCCTCCTCGCCTGTTAGTAGCGAAGGCAAACAACGTCAGAGCCAGTTCTCCAAGGCCAAACAAAAATATCGAAAGTATGTGCAGTCTCCAAAAGATGCAAAAAAGAAGAAAGAGCTGGAGATCAAGGAACGAGAGGAGGCAAGGAGTGCCGCTGCAAAACGAAGGGAACGTATTGAATCCAAGAAGGACAAATTTAAGAAGATGGTCAAGTACAAGAGCAATACGCCTCCCCAAAAAACAAAGGCGTTGTCAGATTCAAATGCCTTTGATCCGAGGCTAGAACCTTCTGAAGCAGCACCCAAAGAGGAGGAGATCAGTGATACACCCAAAGAGGAGGAGGTCAGTGATGCACCCAAAGAGGTGGAGGTCAGTGATGAGTGGGAACCCGATGCAGAGTGGGGTAAGGACGAGGAACAGGATGATGATGTGAAAGACGATGCACGAGATGATGAAATCATCCCACACACTCCAGTGAAGAAAGTTAGTTCTGATGTCAAAAGCCAAGACATTTTCAGACCAAAAGGTGCACCAGTACCACCAGTGGCACCAGTGGCACCATCACCCGCTGATAAGGAGATCACCGATGTTCTCATTGATGTACAGCAGAATTTGGAAGTGTCGGCAATAACAAAATCATCATCACTCCTATATGATGATGAGTCTAGTTTTGAATATGAATTCAATCTAGATTCTACTCCAATTAATGTACGTGATCGTGATTTCCAGTCAAAGATTGATGAGAAGATTGCCGACGATGCACCTGAGACTGTTTCAGATCCGAAAGACGACGAGGTGGCCAAGGAGCCAGGTGCACCTCCAGCAGGAAAAATGGCATTCTTTACTTGTGGTACTCTCGAAGTGGAGTTTCCAAGCCCGAAGCAAGTTATGGTTGACTTTACTCGGGATTTGAAAACTGGAATGAGGAACAGTGTCAGGAGCTTCTTTGGTCAGTGTGATGTAGGTGAAGGAGCAGATGTGGTGTCGGCAAATGTTCATGAGGCGAAAAAGTCCTGGAAGGAGAATGTGAACGCTTCAAGGGAACATAATAAAGATTATGTTGGTTTTGGTTTTAAGAAAGAATGATGCAGCGGTTGGGTTCAGGCAGTGGTGAAAATGGAGAGTCTCAAGTTCTTCATTGGATGCTGCTACCTTTTGTGTGTGTTATTATGGTCTAGTCGATTATGTTTATATTTAATAGCTGTTCTTGTTAGCACGAGATTGAAATTCAGTGCCCAGCTATCTGATAGCACGCTTTGCAATCTGCCAGTAATATAAAGCAGTTGAAGTTGAATTTCAAATACGGAGTGAGTAAGGTAAGGTCCCCTTTTGCCCCACTAGATGATTTAGGCTTAGACAAGCCGTCAATCAAGATAACCGTCGCAGCACCAGCTCTTGACGTAAAAATATTCTACTTGAAGCACCAGAGGTCTTCTATCTCCACGGTTTCCAAGGATTGAAGGCGAAGTCCCTTCTTTTTGCTTTTATTTCGCCTTTTCAATACCTTTCACCTTCACTCCATCCACCAAGACGCAAGCTACATGCAAGCTACCACCTACAAACACATCTTTGAGAGAGCCCATTTCTGTTTTCAATATCGGCCCAAGCTCTATTGTCATCCAAATCTCTCTCATCTTGGAGTCTCAGGATGAAACGTACATACGGCGGAATTAATAATATCTCCACAATCGGCGCAGCTAGCAGCCAACCACCTCCATGTTGTTGTGAGCCATGCCATCACATGACTTGATAACAACAGCTTCATTATGGTAGTATCACTGATACCAACCTTCAGGTTTCTCTTTAGGTCCAAGAATAATCAATCGTCCATCCAGAAATATCACATCATTCGGTTCTTTGCATTGGCCATCGTAATGAGCCTCAGTTGTGCTACAGTAACCAAAGCATTCATAAATCCTACAATCATGAAGCGAGCTTGTCCAGTGACAGCGGCGGCAGTTAAAGATTGTGCCAATAAGAGAGTGATGCTGGCTAGCAGTAGTAACGACTTGAGCACAACAACAGAAACAGCAGCAGACAGCAATGAATCTACTACACCACTCTACCTAGCCGAAGGTCTAATTGCCGTCCACAAACCTCTAACATGGACATGTAATGACGTCGTATCCTACATTCGCAACATACTATCGCGAGACGCCCAATCACGAGGGTTTGAAGGAAAGATGAGAAAACGGGGCAAACCACTTATGAAGGTCGGACATGGCGGAACACTCGACCCCTTGGCATCCGGTGTATTAGTAATTGGGATTGGAAAGGGTACCTCCAAATTACAATCGTATTTAGAGGGAGATAAACAATACACTGCTATGGTAGAATTGGGATATGAAACGACTACATTAGATGCCGAGGGGGAAATTGTCAAAACAATGGATTGGAAACATGCGACGAGTATTGATTCCATTCGAGAAACGGTAGTTCCAAAGTTTACTGGGAAAATTCAACAAGTTCCTCCATTATATTCGGCTATTCGAGTGGATGGGAAGAGATTGTATGAAATTGCTAGAAATGGTGACGAAAAGGATGCACAAGATGTGGAAATTCCAACGCGAGATGTAGAAGTTTACAAGGTGGAGGTGGAAAATTCCTTGAGTGACAGTGTGATAAAGTCAGGTGTTGTGGATGGTAAAAAGTATAAGGAAGCTGTGAAGGAGATGGAAGCTGCAGCTGCATCCGCTGCTGCTGAAAAGGCGGCTGCTGCTCCTCCACCGGAAGACGAGCAAGAGTCAAATGATGAAGGAGCTACTCCAGGTAAGAAGAAGAAAAAGAAACGCAGGGGAGGCAACAAAAAACGGACTGAAAAGAAGAAATACTTTGATGAGTCTACCGTCCCTACTGTTCAATGTGACTCTACTACAGATACAACATCCTTTGAGCTGCCTCTGTTCACACTCAATGTGTCTTGTGGTGGTGGAACGTACATAAGATCCATTGTTCGTGACATTGGCTATGAAATGGATACGGTTGCAACAATGACTGGCTTAGTGAGGACGAAGCAGGGTCCGTTCTTGCTGGAGGATGCATTGAGAAGAGAAGATTGGAATGCAGACAAGATTTATGAGGCAATGACGAAGATAGAATAGACTTTATTGGTTGCGTTTATCTCATATTTCTACTAAACATTATTATGAATTTTATTTCGTGTCCTTGTCTAACGTTGATTTCAGTAGCTGGACTTTTTCTCTTGTATTGTGAAGTTCCCTTGTCATTCCCTTGACAATTTTCAAGTGTTTTGACTTTTGCGTTTGCGATGCCCAATTTCTGAAGACTAGTTCTTTCATTGCGTTATCGTCTCTGCGCTTGATGGCGTTGGATATCATTACTGCACTTGCTTCGTTTAGCTGTGAGTTGTCTGTTTCAACGATGGGTTGATCCACTTCCTTGGGCGACGATTCAAGCTGCAGCTTGTCTTCCTCAAGCTTTTTGATACGAGATTGAAGAGTTGACTCTTTTTCTTTCCACTGGAGTTGCTCTTCTTGGTATGTCTCAATTTTCTTGCTCAAATTCTCTAGCTGGTCATATGCCATGAGAAGATCAGAGTAAAGACCTTCATCTTCGTCAGTGTCTGTCCTCTGTTTAGATTTCACCGGAGTCAACTTGGGCGATGTCATTACATTTTTGATTACATCCTTCATATTTTTGATCTCGTTGATCATGTCCAAGTGTTCAGGCATGATGGTGCTTTCCTGACTCCTAACTCCCGACCCTTTTGCTTTTGGGGTAATTGCATCTGCAACGACTGGCACTCCACCATTCTGTCGAATGGCGAGCGTTGTCTCCAGCCTTTGAATATCAAGTAAATATTTTTGATTCAATTTCAATGCACATTCAATGACTCGAGAAATGTATTCCAAATTGACAGACCAAGAAGATGGGGACGACATCTCCTCCGAGAATCCGTCGAGTCTACTAGAGTACATGATGGCTACTTCTGTCAGTTTCCGTAGACCTGACAATACTTCATCGCAAAGGGTTTCTGAAACAGATTTTTGCTGCTTCATTATGTCAAAGATTGATTCTAGTTCAGACAATCTTCGGCATTGGACATCACATTCATTCTTCAGGAAATCAATTTTGCTTTCAAGGCGTACTTTTGAGCCCTCGAGCGACGAGATATAGCTTTGTGCTTCAGCGTTTTCTTCCGACAGCATGTTGTATTTGGCTTCAAGGCCGTCAACGATAGATTTGTGCATAGAGCTCTGCTGTCTATGCTCTTCGTCCATCACTAGCATCTTCTCTTCTAGCTTGGCAATTTCCATGGACAATTCATCGTGACGATCACAGCTCGTAGACAAAATTTCACTTGTATCGTTGGCGTCGCCATCTTGAATGTCATACTTTAGGTGTTGCAACTCATTCTTCCATCCATCGGCTTCGCTTGTCAGTCCCTGCAACGATGCTTTCCAGCCTTCTACCTGCGATGCTAGATCATCAACTTGAAATTGCAGACCCATTATTTTGCTTTCTTTGGATTCGATATCCCGGTTCTGGACAACATAGAGAAGACATTACATGTGAGAACGACATAGTTCGCTTGAGCAAATGCAATTTACCAAAGGCACATACCTTTTCAATGATAGTTTGTTTCAGCTCCGTGGCAATACTGTGATATGTCTCCAGCTGGGACTTCGATTCCTCGTACTTTCCTTCCAACTTCTCACGTAAATCATTGCTCGTGCAAAGCTGTGATTCCAGCCTTTCAATTTCAACCAATTTGAGTTTTATCGTCTCTTCCAGCTCATCAATTGTCCTCACCTTCTTAGAAAGCTCCTCCTTGATCATTTCTTGATTCTTACCTTCTTCTGAAAGCTTTGTTTCTAACTCCTTGCGCTTGCTTTTTTCAGACACAAGTCGTCTGTCCATTCCAATTACTCTGACTTTCGCCTCTTCAATCTCGGATAAAAATCGACTAGTTTCAAGGTCTTCTTCCGACTGGTCATGCCGAATCAAACGATCCCGTACGATTCTAGCATCTCTCAGATCGAATTCAAGGCTTTCAATCTGGGACCTGAGTTGCAATATTGACTCTTCTTTCTTCCCGACTAGTTTGATCAAAGTCCCAAGTTGAGAAGCAATGCCAGGCAAGTCTGCTGAATCACTACTTGCATTTAACTCAATGATGTCAACCTCTCCTTCAATGCTGTCAACGAGGTGTTTCAGAAGGAGTTGGAAATGCCGCCATTCGGCTTTGAACGATTCCTTCTCGATCTCAAACCGTTCCGATGAAGACTTCAATTCAGATGATAGAGAGGCGATATTGGATTCGTATTTTCCTCTCTGTGTGTTGAGAGAACTGTGACAGGCCTGGAGATCACTCTTTAGACCAGCAAGCTCATCCATCAGAAGCTCATTCTTCAGCTTCATGTCATCAAAGTTATTCAAAGCAGTTTCAACATGGGCATCTCTTTCTTGTTGAATGTGATCAACGTTTGCCCTAGTTTGACACAGCTCATCTTTTGCAGCGATCAAATCATTCGTTAGAGAATCAATTCTTGATTGGAGGTCGACCTTTTCATGGTCAAACGTGTCTTGGCAAAGTTGCTTCTGTTCCTCCAGCGTGCTAATTTTCTGTTGAAGTTTGTTATTCGTCAGAATCATAGCATCTAGTTCGTTTGTCACAGACACAAGCTTGTCACTTTCATCTGCCAATAGAGATTCTATTTCAGATTGAAGATCCCCTTTCTCGGAATCGTACAACGATTGAATATGTTGTTTTGCATCTTCAAGCCTGCAGATCTCCTCCTGAAGCTCCTCATTTGTTTCGACCATTTCGTCGAGTTGATTCATGACGCACTCTAGGTTGTCACTCACACGTTGAGTCTCTCCATTTGCTGCACAAAGATCTTCCTTCGCTGACGTAAGCTGCAGCGACAAATCTTCGACCTTCTCGTCTCTTGATGAAAGGGTGAGTTGAAGCTTTTCTAATTGAGAGGCAAGATCTTTTGCACGGTCTGTTTCTACACTTGCTACGGCAAGACTTTCTTTTGCTGAAGTGAGTTCAGCCGACAATTCTTCGATAGTCTGCTTTTTCACTTCTAGATTTGACTGAAGCTTCTCTGCATGAGATGTAAGATACTTGTTCCGATCACTTAGTTCGTGAATTTCTTCACTCAGGGTGTTGATTTTGTTTTCATAGGAGACCTTTTCTGCCTCCCACTTTGCAGCTGCTGCTTTGAAGGATTGAGCGGCATATTGCAGTGTTTCTTTGCAAGTGCTGCGAGCTTCATCAATCGCCGAAACAATATCACTTCTCGTTGAAGCAGATTCAATTGATAATTGCTGCACCTCCATGTGAGTTTCATGCAGTACCTTTCTGAGCATCATCTCAGTATCATTTGCTTTACTAAGTTCTCTGACCAATTCGTTGTTTTCATCGTTGAGCGACAACCGTTGAGAATCAATTATGGACTGTCTCTTATCAATTTGATCCAGGCTCCAATCCAGCTCTGATGAGAATTTTTCAATCTCGTCTACTAAACTCTGCTTTTCTGCCTCATGTGAAGACTTCATTTCCTCGATCTCGACTTCGTACTGTTTGTTAGCAGCGACGAGACGTTCTTCCTTTAGCTTCAAGTCTTGCCCTAGCACCTCAATCGTTTTGTCCCTTCCTTTGATATTCGTACTCAAGGAGTCGTTCAAGTTGATTCCTTCCTCTAGCTGCGCACGAAGCTCGTCAATCATTTCTCTATCACTCTCCAGCAAGCGCTTGTGATGTTGCTGTATGACAATTTGCTTGTCTAATTTTTCCTGAATGTCCGACATCTGTTCAACCAGTTTACTTCGCTCGGCATCATGTAACTCTTTCAGCTCCTCAACATTCCATATGTAGTTCTTTTCCATTTCCGTTAAAGCAATTGCATGGGCAGCTGTTGTTGCAGCCATATCACCACTAACTTTGAGGAGTTCCTCATTTTGCCTTTGAAGCAGCTGTTCCAAGTCCTGAACACGATTTGCATTTGAGGATTCTTTCTCTCTTGATACAGCGATATCTTGCGTTAGTCTCTCCACTTTCCTCTCCAAAACAGACTTCTCGGCTTCAGTATCAAGGGAAGAAGTTGTTAACTCTTGAATCTTTTTCTCATATAGGCATTTCATTTCAAACAGCTCTTGCCGACGGCCCTCCTTTTCGGATAACACATCGCTACTAAGTTCCTCAACTTCATAACTTTTCTCTCTTAGGAGTGCATTCAAATCATTCAATCCTTCCCGAAGATCTTCCTCCGTTCTCTTTGCATTCGATAGTTCCGCCTGAATTATCTCAATTTGAGAACTCAAATACGCCTCAGTTTCTACAGAAGATGTCTTTTCAGCCAGCAAGTTTTGCTGAAATTCGCTTGTATCAGCTTCTAACCGAGATATGTGAGCTTTAAGAGAATGACGCTCGGCTTCGAACTGTAACCTGATATCGATAAGCTTTGATTCTAGCGTGCTCTTCGACATACTCTCTTCCGACTGCAACAGACGCATTGACTCGTTTGCACAAGATAGTTCGTGCTTGAGGCTGTTGACTTCTTCTTCCTGTGAGTTTATAGCTGAGGTGAGCGTCTCTAATCTCGATGTAAGGTCAACACAGATAGCGCGTTCTTTCTCCACATCAGCTTCCAACTCCTTCACGGCCATGGCATGCTCAGTTTGAGATGTTGCACTAGCTTTCACTTCTGCATCTAACTTTTGAATCAAGTTTCTTAACTCAGTGTCTAGACGCTCCTTTTCCTCAACAAGCTTGGTAACCTCAGACTCTTTCGCATTCAGATTAGATTTGAGAGACTGCAGTTCATTTTCAACGTGACTCTGCTTTAATTTGGCACCGGTTATTGAGTTTTGAAAATTGCGTATATCCAAGAGTAGCTGTCGCTCTGTCTTCTCGTGGATTTCCTTCTCCTTCTTGAATTGAGATTCAATACGCCCAATATTGGCCTCGAGGGATTTTATCTGCGTCAAATATGTCTCATTTTGGTTGTTAATAGTGGAGATTTCGTTGAGCAGTTGGTCTTGGCGGTTCTTGAAGGATTCAGACTCTCTCTTGGATTGATCTTCGAGCAGATTGAAGCGGCAACTGAGATCATTAAAGTTGCTTTCTATCTCTTCACGTTGAGACGTCAAAGACGCAATCTCAAATTCTTTTGCTGTCAATAAGTCGCGTAGTTCACTCTGACGAATCTCAGCATTTTCTTCTACTTGCTGTAATTGAACCAAACGCTCCTTCGAAGTAGACTTGAGGGAATTTATTTCTGACAACAGTTGCAGCTTCTCAGCTTCTGCCGTTTTCAAATCAGCTGCTAGAGATTGAATTTTCGCCACAAGATTCGACTTATCATCATCAGACAGCAGCATCTTCGCCATTTGAGACTCTAAATCCTCGCTTAGGGATGCCTTGTCATTCGTTAGCAGTGATATTTCATTGCGCAATGATTCAATCCGGCCTTCGTAATCCGAGATCGTCCCTTGCTGACTTTCTAGTTGGGCATTGAGATTATCTACTTGTTTCTCCAAACAATCACAATCGTACGAGAGAGTGTTCATTTCAGCATCACTTTCATCTAGCAAACGCTCTGCAGTTTCCAACTTTGACTTCAAGTCGGCGCATAATTCCTTGCCACGGGCTGCATCTTGGTTAGCATTCTCCAACTTCTCAGATAGCTCCTCAACTTGTCTCTCAGATTCGGCACGAGATGCTTCAATCTGTTGAAGCTGTGTTTCTACTTCAAAGTTGGCGCTTTTTAACACTAAATTCTCCTCCTTTAAATCATCTGTCTCGTGACGAAGACTGCTAATTTGTGAAGACAATTCTTTCTTCTGTACTTCAAGTTGATGAACCACCTCTGTGTGGGCGGTATTCTTGTCGTGGAACAATGACTTTGCTGCTTCAAACTCAATTCCAATCTGGAGAAGCTTCTCCTCCAGTGCGTCCTCCCGCTCCCGTGCATCATCCTCCACCTTTGCCAAGCAATCCGTGAGCTCGTCTACTCTTTGCTTAAGGGAAGTGTTGCGCGCTTCCATGTCGTCCAAGAGCTCTTGTCTACGAGATAAGGACTTTTCATGGAAACACTTCGACTTATCCAAGGCATCAACCCTACCCTGTAAATCATTCTTTGTGTTCTCAACGAGTTCTATCTGATCCATAAGGCTTTCTAATTGTTGTTGGAATGCTGCGTTCTCGTCGAGAAGCACCCGCTTTTCATCCTCGATGCGTTGGATTTCATTTTCATGGGCTACATCGTTTTGCTCTGAAGTTACTTTTGCTGCATCAATCTTCTTACCCAGCCGACTAATTTCTTCCTGAAGGGCATCTTCTCGCTCCCTTGCATCATCGTGAGCTTTCTCTAAAGTGGTGGTAAGTTCGCTGATCTTTGTCTCCATTGACTTTTGAACGTCTTCGAGGCGACATTCCAAATCATTGTTTGATTCTTCACTTTTAATCAGATCGTCTTTCGTTGCATCAAGCTTGGCCATCATCTCCGCCTTTGATTCATCCTCCCTTTTCAGACGCTCGTTGAAAGATACACGCTCTGCCTCCATCTGTTCACGCATTTCATGCAAGGCAGTGTCCTTTTCAGCTTCAACGCGTCTTAACTCTTCCGTTTGAGAAAGACACTTTTGATTGTAAGCCAACTTAGCTTCTTCAAATTCAGCCCCAATTTTCCTGAGCTTGTCCTCCAGTGCATCTTCACGTTCTCTTGCGTCATCTTCTGCCTTTGCTAAGCAATCTGTCAGCTCTTTGACCCTTTGCTTTAGAAGAGCGTTGTGCTTTCCCGTTGAATCCAGCTCAGCCACTATCTCCTCCTTGAATACATCCTCCCTTTTCAGACGCTCGTTGAAAGATGCACTCTCTGCTTCCATCTGTTCACGCATTTTTTGCAGGGCAACTTCCTTTTCGGCTGTAACGCGTCTCAATTCTTCCATTTGGGAGATGTACTTTTGATTGTGAGTCATCTTGGCTTCTTCTAATTCAACTCCCATCTGCTGAAGCTTCTCCTCCAGTGCATCTTCTCGTTCCCTTGCGTCGTCTTCAGAAGTTGCTAAGCAATCTGTAAGCTCGCGCACCCTTTGCCTCAATAGAGCATTGTGCTTTTCCATATCAACCATCAGTTCCTGTCTACGCGATAGCGATGCTGCGTGCTCGACTTTTGTTGCTTCAAGTTTCTGCAGTAATCCCACTTTCAACGAGATCTCTTTTTCAAGCTGTTCCTTGGAAGCGACGCGTCCTTCTTCCACTTGCTTGTTGAGCAACCTTATTTCATCTTCCTTTGCAGACAGTAGCTCCTTGAATTCATCGTATTTCGAATCAGCATGTTTGAGAATGTTCTGCTTCTCCTTTTTGAGTCGCTGAATTTCGTCTTGGCGCATCTCAGAAGCGGATCTTGTTTCGTCTAGTTCCATCTTGACTATCTCTAGCTTCTTCTCGAGAAACGCCTCACGTTCCCTCGCGTCGTGTTCTGCTGTTGCTAAAGACTCAGTGAGCTCGCCGACCCTTTCGTCCAAGAATTCATTCTCAGAAGATAACTGGTCTTTCTCCAATATTGATACACGATTTTCGTTCAGCTCTTCGGTCACTTTAGCAAGTTGTTCCTGCATCTTGTGTTTCTCCTCTCGTAGACGCTTAGCGACATCTTGATGTTGAGCGGAAGTTGATCTCGATTCATCCAACTCCTGCTTTAATGTCTGAAGTTTCCTCTCAAGGAATTTGACCTGCTCTGAAGCATCGTTTCCTGACCTCTCCAGTGTTTCATTGAGCTCATCGATCATTTCCTGAAGGGAATAGTTTCGTTTCTTAACATCATTCAAGAGAGTTTGTCTCCTTGACAGCTCAATTTCGTGCTCACTGACCTTGGCGTGCAGATCATCTCTCGCTTTGTCACTAGCTACGAGCTGGGCTTTCAGTTGCTCGCACTCTTCAACGAGCTTGTTTTTATTCGCCTTCAAAGCAACCCTGTCTGCACTGCCTTTCTTCTCGCTGAGGCTCAAATGGTGCTTCAGATTGGTAACCTCCTCCACCATCTTTTCCAGCTCTAAGGCCTTTTCTGTGAGAGCCGATGACAATGATTCAAGCTCAGACTGTCTCTCCTTATCGGTAGCATCACGCTCTGATTTTATATTGGCAACTTCCTCTACCATCTGTTCAAGCTCGGCGGCCTTTTGCTCCAGCTCAGCCTGTTTTTCTTTGCCGGAAGCATCACGCTCAGATAACTTTTGCTGTAAAGTCTGCAACTCCGTGGCAAGCTGGCCCTTTTCTGATTCGAGGGAATTGATCAATGTACTAGATGATTTGAGTTTGGCCTTCATCTCCTTTTTTGACATATTCTTCTTCATAAGGTCGGCACACAACGCTTTGTTCTTATCAAGCTCACTTTGAGTAGCGTCTAGCTTCCCAATCAACTCCTGTTTCGACTTCTTTCCCTTTGCAACTCTCTCCTCGAAAAATGCACGCTCTTTTTGCAACTGTTGCTGTACCTGTTCTTTCTCTTCTTTGAGGAGACGAACTTCTTCCTCATGGGCAGCGTCGTTTTTGGCAGAAAGCTGGCTTTGAAGTTGTTGCAGCTGATCCTCTAAATCATCTTCCCGCTCTCTTGCCTCGTCTTCAGCAGTTGCCAAAGCACTGGTGAGCTCTTGAACTCGCTCTTTCAGAAGACTAACTTCCTCATCCACATCTTCTGAACGTACTTGCACCGAAGTCAGCAACGTATCTTCTCTGACGTTTTCAGAATCAGTTGCATCTGCGTCTGATTCCGGTAACGCCTCCTCATCAAAAAAGTACTTTTCACCTAGTTCCAAGCAAACTCCATTCAACTCTTTGAGTACACTCTTTTTGAGCCGCAACGACCGCTCAAACTCATGGTCGCTGTTATTGCTGCCAACAAGGGCCTTGCTGATTTGATTGATGGGTGATTGTTTTGATGTCTTTACGGAACTACCTCGATTTTCTGTGCCCTCTTTCTCTGTGACTATCACATTATCGCCTTGATTTGGAGGAGCCTTTGGCGTTGCTGACAAAACTAGCTCAGCAGCGCCACTACGTTCGGACATGACCTTCTTTACATTGGATGGTGAAAATAGGCCCACCGATGATGGCTTGTCATCTTTCGGAATCTGAGCCTCATTGGAAGACGATATCTCTGTAATACTCTCCAACTTTTTCCCAATTGCAGCATTCCGACGATCACCCCTACTCCCAACTTCCACCTTGGTCGGTGTTTCAACCCACGAATGCAAATTCCGTTCCATCTCTGCAGTACTCAAGGCGGTAGCAACCCGTCTTCCACTACGCAAGTTCCGCATTGTCTTTCGCTCGAATTGACTCTTCCACACTTTTTCAATGGAGCGGAATACAATTGTTTTGTGACTCTCGTCAAGTTTTTGTAGGAGATCGGTAATCACATGAAACTTGCGTGAGAGGACATTGGTACCATTGATTGAAACGATGAGGTCATTGACTTGCATGATTGTTGCTGCTGCTGCTACTGCTTCGGTAGTGGTCGTTTTTCCGTCAGTAGTACCTTCCATTCGAATGCATGGTAATTCCGTATCAAAGTCTGGTAGAATCTGTGCCACACAACACCCCATTGGTTTACCAAGTGTATACACTACTGAATCAAACTTTAAATGCAATGGTCCAGGAGGAAACTCAATCACGTATTCCGATGGAGCAATTGTTTCAGGAACATCTGTGGAGGTGGCTCTGACGGCAAGAGATGTACCGGTTGTTGAGTTAGATTGGACAGATGATATACTTGGTGACATTGACACCGCAGATGATGGAGTATTGACAGATAGCAGTTCTGATACGGTTGGTGTCTTTAGTAGATAAGATGATTGTTCAGGAATAGCAGTACCCTCCTCTGGCGTACCAGGCTTTGGAGAAGAGGCTGCAATCTTGGCATACGTCAATTTCTGTGTATGGGACGAATCGAATTGTCCTTGTACAACGCCCGGTGTAGCTACATTACTGGGAATAGTTGGGGAATTGAAATCTTGGAATAAATTCACTCTGCCTGGTGTTGTTGGTTTCTTTGAACTTCGCTGCAAGGTGGTGCTCTTCTGTGTGGTAGTAGCTTCTGGGATGCTCCATTTCACGGATGGTGTCCCCTCACGAATCCCCTTCGACGGCGTTTTTGTATTGTAAGGTGGGGACACGAGATCATTCCCAGTTCTAGAATGATCATTATTGTTGCTGATGTTTCTATTGCTGCGCTTACGTCGACTACTTGGCAGTTCACTGATAGTGGTCGTTGTCAACGATGTAGATTGTTTTTTATCACTCCATTGCAACTGTTTCCTTGCAGATTTTGATAGTGCCTGCTGCCGCTGATGAGGAAAGGGGCTATTTGTAGGTAAAGCTGTTCCAAATGCTCGCTTTTTTGGCGTTGGCTGTAACAGATTTGTAATGGTGCAATGGTGAGATTATTCAAGAGATGATTGGGCCTGACACAATATGATATCATAGATGCCAAGAAAGACAGTCCAACTTACCGTTGCACGAATTTGTTGAGTTTCCATATTGATTGAAAATAAGGTACAAAAGGGGTGTCTGAATATTCTTCCTCCTTAGTCAAGATGCCAGTCAGAATTCTTCATATAAAGCTTGACAAGCCAACCTCTTCTGACGTATGATGAGTAAAGTAGTCGTTTCTGTGAGAGATAAAGAATATGCTCCGATGATTGGCTATTGCAGGGCCGTAGTACTATGTGAGGGGGGCTGGCGTGCTGATGTTATGACGTAAAGGCAGCGGGCTATTGCTTCATGGCTGGCCGTGTGGGTGGGCTAAATAACGGCACCATTTTCATTTTTTGAATTTGATTTCTTTTCTCAAACTTATGGTAGGTGTCTTTTTTTTCAGATGTGTGTCGTTGTCAATTTGACTCGATTTAATGGGTATCCTCCCGCCCGCCGATCGCATGGGATCCGGCTTGCTCAAAAAGTCTTGATAGATAGGTAGCTAAAGACTTCATCACCACCATCACCTCTATTCATCCGAGAAGGTGATACTGACGAAAAAAAGCAAGAAGAATATGGTAGCATAACCCTAGTCTGAACAATTGACATTTCATGTTTCACTATTTAGGCATGATCATGATTATGAGTCGGCAAATTCCTGTTCCACGCACGCATATACATTACGACACATCCTATCTTGGGCAAGATTACAATGCATAGCTTCGCGTTCGCGGATGTACAGTTTTTGGATACTGTGTAGGGTTATCTCAGTTAAAGGTTATAGTCTGCTCGATACATATTGATACAGTGGCAGAGATTGAGAGAGAGAGAGAGAGAGTCATAAGTATAAGTGAAAGTGATACCGACAAAAGCAAAGGCAGTCTGACATGCATTACAGCTAGTTGGACTTAAGTAATCTTTATAGCGCGAAGCAGTACAGGCGTCAGGAGTCGGGCAAAAGCTAATCATAGAAGAGTAGTTAAGCAGCTGAGGCATTTCTCCTGCTAGTTCCAACAGACCTGCCACTGTCAGTCCCAAAATGGATCCGTAAATGCTTCCTCCTCGAGCACCGTCATTTGTCTTTGTCATTACTGTGAGAGTGATCGAAGTAGCGGGCTCAGTACTAACTTGTTGTCCTCTGAGCACTCCGGACGAGCGAGACGTTGACGTGGCAAAGTCGTTGTCGACCTCTTGTCGAGAGATGTCACTATCCAACTGGACTTCTTCATAGACATCACCACGAATCCTATCCAGGATGTTATACTGCCTGAGAGTCAAACTATCATGGATGCCAGAGTAAACGTTGTCTTCTTGCAGACTCTTGCTGGTCGCCAGGGCCTGGGTTGTGGGGTTGATGCTGACGTCTACTTCGAATAACTTAAGTAAACTCTCGATCTGATCTAGTGCTTCAACATTGTTGTTGGCTGCGGTAGCGGTGAAATCACTTGAACTCATGATGATAGTCTTGACGATAGTATTCTGGGATGCTCCGGATAAGAAAATGAGTGAACGCGGATAATAAAATGAGTGAACCTACTTACCATACATACTCTCTTATCTTTGATTTATGAAATCTTACTTGGACAGCTGTATCGAACAACTTCGTTCCATTCTTACCATTCCATTCTTCTGAGTTAGGGATATCCTTAGTTACGAGAAAAGTCGTGATGGTCTCTCTCGCCGGCGCGAGGAAAAGTCCAAATGAAAGGGAGACAACGGACAATAGCTGCTCTATCACTGAAGTAGGGGGAACTTAAACGTAAAGTCTCATAATCTGAACCTGAACGCTAAGAATTCTACATTTGCATCGTACTTACATATTAATCTAAATCTATTTCTTCTTTCATTTCGTCCTTCGGGAGATCGTGTGCCAGCCTTCAAGTCTACGTCACCAACGGCAGTTGTTTGAATGCATGACACATCACTACATAGTGAAGCCCGTTTGCATGGCAGTAGTGACCATGTCAAGTGTACCATCGAATTGTGCTCCTTCGACCCCATTAAGCGATCCAAGTAGTGCTACTAAGTCGTTCCCAACATGATAGGAGTAGTCGCCAATACTGCTTGCCAAGTTGCCAATACTTTGATGAGTAACATCATCAGCCTGCGCAAGCAATTGAGATGCGGCCTCATTCACTGTACTTGATGCTTGCAGTGCCCAGTTCCCTGCATCTTTCCCACTGAGCAGATAGACGACAGCATTCATGACTTTCATAATCACGTCCGCAGTGGCTACTATTAAAACCATCAAATTGTGAACAATATCTTTCAATGACAGATTTCCCACGTCATTAATCACGTTCGCGACAGTATAGCTTGCATTGTCCAACATGGAATTGACTGATGATTGAACACTTTTCAATACAGACGCAGAGCTAGACCCAGGTGCAGCTAGGTCAAGGTTGGCATCAACAACTGTCAGGACAATAGATGCCATGAATTTGACTGCGTCCATGATTCCATTGCCAATATCTGCGAGGGAAGCATCACTGGCGTGTTGAATCGCTGATGAGACGGCCGCGGGTGGATGGATCGATTGGAATGTATTACCAGCATTTTGTAGTGCCCCCTCAAATGTATGAGTGTCAAACGGGAAGTGATCACCATGTCCAAGTCCCTTAATTGATGAAACACCTGCATTGACCTTGCCTTGAATATCTCCCAGTGAGTGAGAGACGGAACCAAACAAGTTGGCCTTGGCTGATACCAGAGCGTCATTCACTGAGGTATCAACACTTGGCGCTACTTCGGACAATGAATCAGAATCTATCTTGTCAGCCCCTCTGAAGATGTGTTCATAAGATAAATCAGGTGACTGAGTAGCGAACGAATCCAATGAATCCGAAGATATTGATGACACTGGTGCTTCGAATTCTTCATAACTGATAGGAGGATTGGTATATTGCGAAGACGACACACTATCGGCAGGGCCATCCACGCCGGTAAGAGGTGGTGTATCTGCCACAGTGTGGAATCCGTCATATTGAGTTGCAGGCCACTGACTAGTCAGAGTCTCTGGGTAGTAATCACCACCACCTGTACCTCTTGCTCGATCTTCCGGTGGAGGTAGCGATGCAGCCAAGTCTCGTAGAGGATTGGAACCTCCCTGTGAGTGCCAAGATGAATAACTTTCTGGTACGGAGCTTCCACCATTGCTGCTACCTTCGAAACTGTATCCACCGCCACCGCTACTGTAGCCACTTTGGTCAACGGTACTGGTGTAGTCTGTGTGCCTATAATGATCTGTACCTGGTGGTGCCGTAAACCATCGTTGCTGATGAGTCGATTCAGCAAACAAATCAGTATTACCACCATCATAAGAGGGTGCAGGACCGTTCAAGACATTTTGATCGATACTAGTAATGTCACTCAATGATGGCATAGCATTAGCCGTGTGAGCACCAGACACGTCTGCCAATTGCGTAGGAGGTGTCGCAGGAGCTGATGTCGTAGCATCCGCGAGCAAGTCTGTATTTCCGTTCTCAAAAGAAGTGCTTGTTGCAGGTGTATTTCCGGCATCTTGGTTCATGGTAACTCCGTTCATCGATGGAGCACTACTTGTTTCAGAATATTGCGCAGCCTCTACAGGAACAGATGTCGTAGCATCAGCGAGTAAACCAGTATTGCCACTCTCATGAGATAATACGGGAGCATCCATACCTCCTTGATTAGCATTGGTGATTGCTTCGACACTAGGAAGATTAGAGTGCGCATGATTTTCAGCCTCATACGACGTTACTGGAGCATTGGTGACGACTCCCTCCACTTTGACATCGTTGATGGATGCTGCAACAGTATTTGATTCAACAGTAGAAACAGCATCGGCGTATTGCGTAGAATCTACAGGAGTACCAACATCAACTACTGTGGCGTCGTTCAATGATGGTGCTGCAGTTATCGTACTAGCACCAGCTGCTGCTGCTGCGACATCTGAATATTGCGTAGGTTCTACAGCCGCAGTTGCTGCCGTGCTATCCGTGAACAAATCCACAGTATCACTTCCAATGTCAAAAGATGGTATAGGAGCATTGGTAGCGACTTCTTCCACTGTACCCACGTTCAATGAGGGTGCCGCAGCTGCTGCAGCACCAGCAGATTCAGTAGTAGCTTGGGCAGATTGCGTAGCTTCGACAGGTGCAGATGTCACGGCGGCATCTGGTAACACATTCGTATTTGCACTACTTTCAACGGATGATGATGCAGGAGTACTAGCCGCAACAACTTCATCCATTGCCGGCATTTCGTTCAAAGATGGTGCCGCAGTTGTAGATTCAGCAGTAGTAGAAGCTTGCAGAGGAACTGTGGGAGTAACCGTTGCTGTTTCAGGAGATTCAATCGTACCAACAGAAGCATCGGAGAGTTGCTCTAATGGTGCAGCAGCAACAGCATCCGGTGCAGCCACAACATCAGTAGATACTTCGGCAGGTGTGCTAATGACACTGCCTTGGTCCATTGTAACAATATCAGGTGTAGATGCCGCCGCCATGGCCTCTTCAGGTGGAGTCACCACATCAGCCGATGGTTCAACAACAACCGCTGCAGAAAATTCCACAGGTGGTACACCACCTTCACCACCACCTCCAGCAGCATTCACAACAACATCTTCCACAGGAAGAAAATACGTCCCAATCAATTCATCCCATTGTTCCACCAACGCTTGTTTCCGATCCATACTATCCACAATGAAACCATTGTGCGCAGTATTGAACTGATAGGCATACTCATCAATGACTTCATACGAGGCCCAACTTGTCACAAGTCCAGTGGTGGTGGCAATGAGGGGTGTGTTGGGATTGTTATTGGTCATTGGTACCCCCAAGAATTTGGTTGTAGTAGCTGTAGTTGAAGTTGTGAAGGATAATAATTCATCATTTTGGATATCATTGTTGCTGTAATAAGTAGTGGTACCATCCCATGTACTCCCCTCATTATAGGATGCTACAGAAGTGTCATCTGTCATGAGGATGGTGGAAGCATCATTATCATCATCATTATTATTATACGAGGATGAGGAGGAGGATGTTTGAGAGAGAGGTTCCTTTATTCTCTTGGATGCAACTTGTCGTAGTCCAGATACACCACGATTGTTAGTGGGTGGAATTGCATTGTTTGATTGGTGGAGTGATGGGGTGGTTGTTGATGATGATGACTCTCCATTCTTGTTGTTTAGGGTGGTGGTGGAGGTTGTTGTTGTTGTTGCAGATGAACCGACAAATGAAGAAGAAGCGGGGACAAATGAAGAAAAGGGACTTGATTGTAACCTTGCCATTCGTGCCTTTTGTGCTTCCTCGGCAGTCATTCCTTCGGTAATTGTCATTGCTATAGTGTTCACATCGTTATGGTTGTTGTTGTTGTTGCCAACCTTGTTAATTTCATCATGTTCTGTTGTTGTTGTTGTTGTTGTTGTTGTGGAATACAACCTATTCATTCGAGTAGCCGCGGCTTCTTCGGCAGTCATCCCTTCCGAAATAATCATATTGACATGACTTGGTACGGAAGAGATGTTTTCCACAGAAGCAGTAGTAGTACTAGCAGCAGCCTTCTGTGAAGAATCAATAATGGAGTCTACACTACTCGAATGGTGGAGTGCATCATTATGTCCACTACTTTGACGTTGTTGTTCCGGTAGTACCGGTCGTACCGACCCTCCCATCACCTCATCCTCGTGACTAATAGTCGAAGCCGCCAACATGATCTCTCTACTCAAATTCATCAAAAATTCTTTTGGACTAATTGTATCATCATTACTAGTAGTAGCAATACTCCAATTTTGCAATTGTTGCTGCCGTTGTTGAGATAACAACGCTTCAATTGTATCAGATGTCGCAGGGAACAATTGTGGATTGGACGTGATGGATTGAAGCGAGTTTAGATAGGATAATGTTGCTTCTGAGGTGGTGGTAGTGGAAGATGATACTACATGTAGTCTTGTGGGTATTCTTTTGATGGAGGTGTTGATTGATAATTGTCGGGTTCGTCGTCGGTGTCGGTCCAGGTTGTTGTGAATTTGGAATGATGAGACGAATATACTGGTAGTTAGGATAACCAGCAGCATCATTATTATTGACGAGTCTCTCACTCGAAAAAGAATGTACGATATCATGGCGATGCCAGTGAGGGTGATTTTATTGGAATGCTTTGGTTTTGTTGCCTGATATGGTAGGGGCGATACTTACGGCGTCACGTCAAGGTCATGGTGGAACCTTCAAGCTGCACACAGAACGAATTTGAATGTTCGTAGGGGCAGACTGTTTCGAGAAAGCTTCTGTAATAATTCACCCCTCGAATAATATGAGTGAAAGTGTATTGTTTTTACTGCACCTATTAAATAGGAGTACATTCAATTTTAAGAGGGGAATTGACTGATTGATATTCACGTGTACAATACATATTCATATCTAGAAAGAAGTGATAACCTCATGAAGCAATGCCACGTCATTGCAAAAAAATGCAGCAACATAAACCACCACGACGAAAAAAATGGGCATGCATTTTGCTCTCTTCTGCCTCTGCCTCTGCAGTATTGTACGCACTACATAACTACAGCAATCACACCGCATTGATTCAACCAATACACAAAAGCATCATCACAATGACTCGCTCATCGTCATCATCATCAACCTACTACTACTACATGGCCATTGTTGCCGCCTGTTCGGCAGCTGCAACATCCTTGCACACATCACATGCATTTATTGTTCTTCCATCTTCCTGCGGTGTTACACAATCAAATAATAATGCATTGCCGCATTTATCCTACTCATCATCAATCAACACTGTAAAATCTTCATCGACCACACTCCTCATGGCATCGTCATCAACCAGCAACACACTCAAACTTGAACTCGAAAAACCACTAGGTCTCATCCTCGAAGAAGCCGATGATAACAACAACTCTTCGGGAGGAGGAGGAGGGGTAATCATTACACAAATCAATGAGGGTGGATCCGCCTACAACTCACCCTACTACTCCGCCAATAACAAATTATTAATCAATGCCAAAATTATCATGGTGATGGATACAAATGTTTCCAATATGAGTTTTGAGGATGTTATGGATGTGATTGTGGGTGCACCAAGTCCGTTGAGTTTGGAGTTGGAACTTGCGGATGGTGGTGTTACTACAGAAGATGAAGACTCCGCATCAGAATCAGCAGAAGCAACAGAATCAACAGCAGCAGCAGTAGTGGAATATGAAATTGGAACAACAGTTACAATTCAAGTAGAACAACCTGACAACAAACCCACCATTACACTAGATGCGACTGTAGGTGACAATCTACGCAAGACCCTTCTTGCCAATAAAGACATTGAACTGTACCGTGGACTAAAAAAGAAATTGGGAAATTGTGGTGGTGGTGGCCAATGTGGATTTTGTGCGGTGGAATTGAAAGATGATAGTGAGGGTGGTGGAGTGTGGGGTGAACGTAGTGAATATGAGGATAGGATGATTGGGAAGAAGGCTGGGACGGAGGGGTATCGATTGGCTTGTATGAATAATGTTGTTGGACCGGCGACTGTCAAGACTTTGTAATGAGAGAAAGAGAGAGAGAGAGAGAGAGAGAGAGAGTAGACGGGCTGGTTTTACAGGAGGTAGAATTATTGCCAGGTATAATGATGAGTTGGTTAGGAATGCATCATGATGTAATTATTATAAACAAGAGAATACTTCTTTATCACGGTATAATACTTCTTTATCACGGTATGTAAAACTTAGACAGACGAAAATGGAGGTCATGATGGTTCGCTGTTTCTATTGCACTCATTCCATCGTACTACTACTGCATACTTGCAATAACAGCATCAATCATCTCTGACGACTTTGAATTCAGCAAGACTTCTTGCTCACGCAACAATTCATAAATAGGCAAAGACAAGTACTCTCCACTCGAGTGCAATGCCGACAGTTCATCGACAAATGTTTTGGACGCAACTTCCATTAACGATGTTGGTATCAATGCAATAATTTCCGAAATGAACGACGAAGCCAATGCCAAATCTAAATAGGATGGAGTTGGTGTAGACATTGCTTGAGCTTCTGTCATGTCAATAAAGAGTACTTTTCCAGTATCTTTTTCCATGAGAGTTTGTACATCGGTAGTTACAACGTTGGCATGTAACATGTCAAGGAATGTTTCCATGATTCCTTGAACTGCAAGAGGTTGAACGTCTGGATTGATCTTGTCGACTCTAGAAACGGCATTTTCTACCACAGGTTGGAGAGCGATCATTACTCGCTTGGAGTTTGGTGGGTAAGCTTCCATACCTAAGCATCGTTCGACATTTCGTGTATGTTTCGCTTCCAACTCTTGTAATACTTGACATTCATATTCTACTGATGAAGCACTTCGAGTCCAACTAATCTTGACCGCAACATTGTTGTTGTTGTTGTTATTTGCATGGGGAGCATTCATTGAATGTGTTGCAAAGACGGCACCTCCACCACCAGCACCCAATAATATTGGATTTGTAAGTTTGTATTGTGAAAAGCTTGTTAGTGGATTGGATAATTCAACTGATCCATTCGAAAGATGCCATGTCTTTAGTTGAGTTTCTGCCAATGGCGTTGCAATGGGACGGATCTCGTAAGGGGTTGTAGCTGCACGTGCATCATCTGTGCATGTTGAGGCAATTATTGCAAATGTGAAACAGCTAGTCTCGACAAGACGGCGTAAAGCTGTGGGTAAGATCTTGTCAATTGAATAGTTTGTTGCAAACCCATCACAATAAAGTGCCTGTGATACAAGAGCAATGGCAATGATGAGACGCCTTAGACGATGGTACTGTGAACTTTTGTACGTCATCTAACCGCAGACATACAACTTTACATCGTCATAGCTTCATTGTTATCACTTCGCCATGCGTGGGCATCTTCGTACATCTTCTTGAGTTGATACTTAGAGTAGAGAAGGAACGGGCGCATCGGCATGTTTGGTGGCAGGGTGGAAATACATTTAGACATAAGTAAACTCTTTTTTTCAATTGGAATCTCCGAGATGAATTCGGAATCAATTCTGTGACTATCAAATAATTTTATGGCAATGATACTAAACATTTACTGAAGGCTATAGAAGGAGAGGAGTGGAGCGTTCTACAATCATACTATTCCGACGTAGAATGTTCCCAGACAAACCCCCCCTCTATCTCGGCCATCAAAATCAAAGAGAGAATCCAACTCAGCGCCGCCCTAAAGTATTGCCTAAGTACTATCACATCGTTAGTCGACCTTAATGACATACTCTGCAAATAAAAGAACTAAGATGGCGTCGTTTAAAGATCTTGTAAGTGCAGCCGATGCCAATGATGACAGTGCTGTTGTTGCTACATGGCGATGGTTCGTGTAGACACATCACAACACATCGGTACATCACAAAAAGAATGGATACTAACATGTTGCTTCTTCCAATCATCTGCATTAACAGGAATTCACCGGGCTCAAATCCCTCGAGGAACATGACCCCAAACTCCATGACCTCATCGAACAAGAAAAGTTCCGTCAATTCACCGAACTTGAACTCATCGCCTCGGAGAACTTCACCTCCAAAGCCGTGATGGAATGTCTTGGCTCGGCTCTCACCAACAAATACTCCGAGGGTCTCCCCCACGCTCGTTACTACGGTGGAAATGAAATTGTCGATCAGGTCGAGGAGTTGTGTCAAACTCGTGCGATTGAGGCATATGGACTTGATCCGGAGAAGTGGGGTGTGAATGTTCAGCCATACAGTGGTTCACCTGCCAACTTTGCCGTGTACACTGGCTTGTTGAATCCACATGATCGTATTATGGGATTGGACCTCCCCTCCGGTGGTCACTTGACTCATGGATTTTACACCTATTCCAAGAAGGAGGGGACACGTAAGGCTGTGTCGGCTACCTCTGTGTACTTTGAGTCGCTCCCCTACCAAGTCGATCAGGTTACCGGATACATCGACTACGATCAACTCGAACGTGACGCCGGGTTGTTCAAGCCAGCCATGATCATTTGTGGTGGATCCGCCTACCCCCGTGATTGGGACTACGAACGCTTCCGCAAAATTGCCGATGCCAACGGTGCCCTCCTCCTTATGGACATGGCACACATTTCTGGATTGGTTGCCACCAAGGAGCAAAAGTCTCCATTTGAATATTGTGATGTTGTAACTACAACTACTCACAAGTCCCTTCGTGGACCTCGTGCGGGTATGATCTTCTTCCGTAAGGATGAACGTGGATTTGAACACAAGATTAACCAGGCTGTCTTCCCCGCTCTTCAGGGTGGACCACATGAGCATCAGATTGCTGGAGTTGCCACTCAATTGTTGGAGGTTATGACACCCGAGTTCCACATTTATGCCAAGCAGGTGAAGAAGAATGCTGCGGCTCTTGGAGCCAAGCTTGTTAGTTTGGGATACAGTCTTGCTACTGGGGGCACGGAGAATCACTTGGTCCTTTGGGATTTGAAACCACAGAAAATTACTGGAAGTAAGTTTGAGAAGGTGTGTGATGCCGTGTCCATCACTTTGAATAAGAACTGTGTTCCTGGAGATCGATCGGCTGTGACACCCGGAGGTGTGCGTGTTGGTGCATGCGCCATGACTACCCGTAAGATGGTGGAGGAAGACTTTGAACAAATAGGCCAATTCCTCCATGAGGCTCTTCAAATTGCCTTGAAGGTTCAAGAGGAGAGTGGACCCAAGCTTGTTGACTTTGTCAAGTGCTTGAAGGGAAATGCTGACATTGCTGCCTTGAGGAAGAGTGTGAATGTGTTTGCTGCTGGATTCCCAATGCCTGGATTTGACCCCAAGGATATGAAATACAAGCTTGAAGCCTAAATGATGGTGAAAGTATGAGATGCATCATAAATAGTTGAAACGAGAAAGAAGAGCTCATTAGCTATCATTATTGAGCTTGATTAATTAAACGAAATAGTTTACTTGTGCATGTCTATCATTTATGAATGGAATGAATTTAATTGAGTGAACCAATAAATCACTGTATCGACTTGAGTTTCACCACAAAATGCAAATTCCACGCTTGCCGTAGCCCAATTTACTTGGCACGAACAATTTGCGTTTCCCTCCCACCTTCATACCGGCTATACCCTGATCCCACCCCTTGATAACTTCTCCAGCACCTAATGTAAATTCAAAGGAACTCGCCGAGTCAAAGACACTCCCATCATCTAATTTCCCTTCATATTTGACAGTGACTGTATCACCGGCTTCTGCTGCTGGACCACTTCCCTCTTTTAGTTCCTCAATTGTCACTTTGGCTTCTTGTGCTACCTCTGGTAATTTATCACCCTGGACACGAAAGCTTTGTCCAGTTTGGATTAATATTCCTTTACGAACACCATCCTTGAATGCCTTTTTTGTGGTAGCTTTGTTCTTGTCCACGTTGAATTCGGAGGCTAGGTATTTGAGGATGGCTGCGCGGGACACTCCATTGGCCGATGCGGCTGGTTGTTGTCGTATGGCGTAGACTATTTTATCGACTAGTGTTTTGGGTGGTGCCATGGTGCGGTAGATGCTTGTACATAAATAGATTTGTGGTGTTGTCTCGGAAAAAGATTTGCGTTGGAGAGAGGAGAAGGTTAGGTAGTTAGGTATGTCAACCTTTCTTTATTCATTGCAGAGAAAAACAATTAACGAAGGGCAGACTTATACAATGCAATGTAAGATCCAAAAAGCTTGTGGAAGCAAGTCCAATGATCTTGCTTTTGTGGAGTTCCACCTTGGAATCCAACGCAGGCCGATCGTTCATAAAAACACAAGAGATATATAACCAAACCAAAATGATGATCAAACAACTATCTCTCCTCCTTGCACTCATCAGTGCTCCAGCAATCTCTGCTATTGAGCTCACACCTGATAACTGGGATGCTGAGACCAGTGGAAAGACTGTCTTTGTCAAGTTTTATGCGCCATGGGTAAGTGAGAAATGAATGGAAATGAATATCTTGGATATTATAATAATGTGTATGCGCCTGCGATGTTGTGACTAATCCTAACCATGTGACTCTCTTTTGTGCTCTATAAAACAATGCAACACAAATTACATACAATATACACATACAAAACATACAATAATCAGTGCGGACACTGCAAAGCCCTCAAACCAGACTGGGACAAACTAATGGAAGAATTCTCCTCCTCCACCACCCAACTAATCGCTGATGTCGACTGCACCGCCCCTAACAACGATGCACTCTGCAATGCCTATGGAGTACAGGGCTTCCCTACACTCAAGTGGGGAGATCCGGATGATCTTCAAGAATACCAGGGACCACGTTCATTTGATGCACTTAAGGAATTTGCAGAGGCCAATTTGAAACCAATGTGTTCAGTTAAGAATGTTGATTTGTGCGATGACGAAAAGAAGGCATTGATTCAAAAATATCAAGGAATGAGTGTCGAAGATTTGGAAAATGCCGTGGAAGAAAAAATGGTGTTGATTGATGAGGCGGAAAAGAATTTTGATGATGAGGTGGAGAAGTTGCAGAAGAAGTATGAGAGTTTGGAGAAGGAGAGGAGTGAGGCTGTTGCGGCTGTCAAGGCTTCTGGGTTGGGATTGATGAATAGTGTTTTGAAGAGTAAGACTGCTGCTGAGGAGGGTAAGGATGAGTTGTAAAGCAGTTTATATAGTGGTGTGTGGTAGATGGACAGGATGACGAGCACAATTTTGTTTTGTTGGACAGTGAGCAAAATGATTGAGAGGAAATGTTGATGAGGATGAAATTAGGTAACAACCATCGGCACTCTTGAATGAACTTTTATAAATACGAGTAATAACTACGTGTTATGCACATTACTTTCATCTGCAAGAGGTCAAATTAAATACAGTGACTCCAGGACAACAACTTTAGATAATTATAGTAATTACTCCTACACTGATATTCCACGCACATATGCTATCCGGATCTCTGCCCTTTTGATCACTTCCAATGCGTCTGAGGGTGTCATTTCCCCTTGTCGACTTGAGATCTTGAACTGCAGCGACTCCTCGTCCATTGTGACAAGTTTGGCCATGTAACCCAGCAGCGGATGAGGATGCCCAGCCACACCCAATGCCGTAAAGACATTACGGATGTAATTCAAGTCGGTAGCCAAGTGCTCGGCACCCTTTCTCCCTAGACGTGGAATACGCATCGTACGTTCAAGAAGACGACCGGCCACTGCCAGCCCGACAACGTCAAGCCACTGATTGCAAAATGCGGTACTGGCCTTGTCATCGTGATCTTCGTCCTCGTCGACTTCCTCCTCGTTTTGATTATCCAGTTCGTTGTCCCCATCGTCACCAAACAAGCGAGACACTTCCTTCCCTCTCATCAAAGATGTCAGTTCAGACTTCTCATCGCCAGTCAAAGATACGCCAGCTGCTGCGACGAATTCTTTCCAAGGTTGTACTGCAACCTCAATCACTCCATTCATGACTTCATTGGCAAGACCAAGAGCCTCTTTATCTGAAGCAAAAGGTTCCAAAGCTTGGACCAATGCCAAGATGTGCTCACCAACATGAGTAATAAACGACTGTGGAAGAATACCATACGACTCTTCGTCTCCGTCCCCAACAATATCTTGCTTCCACACGGGCAATGCTGAAATACCACGCAAGTTTTGTTCGGGAATGGCGTAGCAAACCTCAAACACAAATGATTGGCAACTTCGAGCAAGGCGGGATACAGAATCGACAGATTTGGGAAATAGTGGAGAACCATCGGAAGAAGCAAGTCTACGAAGTTCCACAACAGATGCGGGCAATTTCACCCCAGTGCCATCATCGATGTAATCGGGTGATAAATTACACGCTTCTTTCGCCAAAAAGGAGCGCAGCTGAGCTGGTTCGAGTGCATCTGGAAGTCCATCACCCTTCTCCAACGTGTCATCCAGCATTAAATCCGAAAGACTCCTCAGTCTATCCTTCACCGAATGATCAAATGACTTCAATGTACGCTTGAACGAGCCAGCAATACGCAATATCTCCAAAGCACAATTAGCATGTTGTTCGTCAAACTCATTTCCTGTACTGTTGGACACATGACTGGATAGCGATCCCATTGCAATGGCAAGCTCGGAGGCGTGTGTGGCAATTAAGTTATCGACCAATGATAGTGTTGCGGGGGCATTGTATCCACTTGTGAGCAATTCGAATCGAGAAATAGCAGCTGAAAACAATGAACACACGAACACAATCACACAATGAGGAATAAGTACAGTGGTGAGCATGGAAACATAATTACTCAAAACAGAACAAACGAACAAGTAGATGTACTTACAATCAGCCAAGGGAAACATAAACGGAGCCAAATCTCCCAATCTATCCGCAGCATCTTGCAACCCCACAACACTCCTAACATCCTTGGCCACCATAGAAGCAGCCTTACCCAATGGATCACGTTCCACTTCCGCCAATGCCCTCTGATATGGCACAAATGGAGATGCAATCATACGGAATGCCGTCCGGATTGTCTCCATGACATCATCCTCATTAGTACTGGCGGCACCATCCGCATCCGCATTCTCTTGGTTGTTGTTATTGTTGCTACCACTACTACTGATTCCTTCCCATGGTTCCATTTGATCATATGCCAAAGATAAGAATTGAATAGTTGATTCATACGCGGCAGCTATCCCCTCTGTACCACCAAACCCATCATTTCCACTTGAACTACCACTTACACCACTACCAAAACCATTCCCAGTCACAACAGGACAAACATTCCCAAGACGACTCTTAAACGATGACATGATCGGTTTAAAACATTCCAATAATACCCTCCCAACAATTGACGGTGCCAATTCGGGACCAAACACTTGTTTGGATTGTGTCCGTTCTTTGGAAAGTAATTCAAGTACTGCCTCGTAGAATGTTGGTAGGAATTCGATGAATTGTTTGGCGTTGATTTGTTGTGAGGGGATTGATGTTTTTGTGGCTGGTTGTTCAGTGATTTCATCGGAAAAGTCAAAATCTTCTGCCTCTTCTTCATCATCATCATCATCATCTGTTTGATCTTCACTATCCTCCTTATTCACTTTCATCATTGACTTGTCACTACTCGCCCCACCAACAGCATGTCCACCATTACCACCAAAACTAAACCATAATCCAATAACCTCCCCCGGCCTCATCTTCACATATTCCTCCCTCATCACATCCATCTTCCCCAAAGTCCCATACATCAACACACATTGCTGCAGTGGTCCCAAACGTGTGTCCATTTTTTTCAATGCGTGTAACAATTGTGGTTTTAGTAGTACTTCGAGTTGAGATCGTACCTTGGCAATGGCGGCAGATCGTTCCACTTGTCCTTCTGGCATGCCCTGGAGTGCTCTTGCACCTTGTTCTAATTTGGAAAGGGCGGTGACTGCCTCGATTAGATTGGGTGATGATCCACCAGTACTACCCGTTGAAGAAGAAGAGAGTAGTTTGGGTATAGAATTAATAGTTTCATCCCAACTGGAGGCAGCGGCAAGTATAGATCGAGTAGTGGTAAGATGATTTTTGAGGTTGAGGAGTGAATGTAGTGTTGACAATGGATTTGGATCGGTGCTATTATTGTCAATGTCGTTGTTTGTGTTGGTAGTATCCTCTTTGGAAGGGGCTGATTTTATACCACCTCCGCTGACATCTGGTCCATGAATATTAGTCGCTTCACCCTGCAAATGCTGCTGCTGCTGCTGTTGATCAACCAACATCCCCTCCAGCAACCCCCTAACATCCAACTCCATCCCCTCCAGTCCACTCTGCACACGTGACACATCGGCCGCACATCGAGGAACGATAGCCGAAAGTTCGGCGCCAATACGACCAATTTCATCATGACAGGATTGGGTGGACATTTGGAGTTGAAGGGCTAGTGATGCCATTGTTTGTTCGATGAGGTCATGATTCTGATCTTCATCTTTTTCTTCACCAGTGGAGAGGGCAAGATTGAGATATTCGGCAATGGAGAAATTGGAAGAGGCTAAAAGTGAGGAAAGTCTCTCTTCTTGAAGAACAACAGAGGAAGAAGAAGAGGAGGAGGATGCACCAAAGGTACTGTTGGTTCGTCTTGGTGGTAGGGGGCTTTTGGAGGTCATCGTGTTACAATAATGCCATGATCATGATACTCCTAAATAGTAAGTATGGTACCATACCTACTCCAGCTAAGGCTAAGATATTTTATTGATGGAGTTTGCTGGAGTTTGAGTTTTTTGATTGTCTCTGTCCAATAATTTGAGGATTTGAGATGTCCAGCGTTTTTTTGTCCATCGTTTTTCCATCGTTTTTCTTTTTCAGGCTTCCCTGCTTCTCTCATGGCACGCAATACAGCACCCACGCCCACGCAACACTTCAAGATTGCCGGCCGATGATATGCCCCCTGGCTTCCATCATCACCATGCTATGCTAGCAGTCGCCAAATGATATTATGCATAAACCAATACCAAAGAAGCCGAGATGATTCGTCAGAAAACTGAATGGATATTAGTGGTTTCTAAGTCCTGAGTTGTTGACATCGTATCTGTAATAATGCAGCATATCTTTGATTCACCGGCGGACGGCACAATGGCTACTTACTGTGGCATTACAGTTGTAGTGCCCCTACCTCCTACCGGCAATATAATTAGGAGTATTTACGTAGTCACTTCAAATAGGTACCCAAATCTTTTCGCCGGGTCATCGCGCGCTTTGAGTGATGACTCTGGGGAAACAAACCCTAACCCAAAACCCTCAGGAACAGTAAAAAGAGATTACAGCTTACAGCGAGATGCGCTCGGCGGGCGGCGACGTGGCGTTGGCCCCAAGAGAGAAGCAGGGAAGCCTGAAAAAGAAAAACGATGGAAAAACGATGGACAAAAAAACGCTGGACGGACATCTCAAATCCTCAAATAAGTAGTCATGATTCGGATAAATGTGTGTATTAGAGAATAAATAAGTAGTCACGATTCGGATAAATGTGTGTATTAGAGAATAAGGCCATTTAGGTAAAAGAGGCCAAATTTCACACCGAACACGTAGTAAAAGGCCAATAGAAGGTAAAAGAGGCCAAATTCCACAGCAAACACGGCATGGTAAGACTTGAACCTTGTATCAGACGAACTACCCCTGAACACGAAGCGGGAATAGGATAAAAACTGCTTAGCACGCATAAGAAATTCCCACCATAAGTACCGAAAAAATGTTGCTCAGCTATTTATAAGCGAACACTGAACACCTATCCAAAGATCGGAGATTGTTTAGCCCTCACAGATTGCACTGGCAGTGGCAGACAAACAAAATGACAATGGAGAAGCCAAAACGTCCACTAAGCTCGTTCAATTTATTCTACCGGTACAAGCGTTCCCTCTTCCTCCAAGTCCAAGGTGAAAATCTATCGAAAGAAACTGCCCAGAATATCATCGCTTGTCCAGCTGGGTTGGAAGATGAACTGTTGCTGTTGCTACAATCAACATCGCAGTCGCAGCAGTTGAAGATCGAACCATCGCCTGAAACGAATGAACTACGTCGGAGTAAAATTCGTGCTGCACTCCAAGGAAAAATAGTACCTTCCTCCTCCGACTCGAAAAAGAAGCGACGCCATCGCAAGACTGCCAATGGACTTGACATAGGTTTTGTTGAACTGAGCCGACTGATGTCGGAATGTTGGACGGGTGCCGATCCATATGCAAGGCAGGTTTTTGACGAACTTTCATTAGAAGGGCGTCAGATTTATCGGTGTGCTTTGGAGGAGTACAATCGAATCAATTCAGAAGTAGAAGAGCATGATGGTGATGGAGGTGGTGGTAGTAGTAGTAGCAGCAGCGGAAAGTCCAAAAGGGGCTTTGCTCCTGCAGCTGTATCATCCAGATCCAGATCGCGGGCTAACAGCGATGTCACTGATAGCAGGCAACTTCTTTTTTCGCCGCCACGACCATCTTTTCAGGTAGAGAATCAACAGTATCTTCCACTGTCTGTTCCTGTTCTTCGTCCTCGAAAGATGTATCATCAGCAGCAATATCAGCAGCAGCAGCAGCAGCAGCAGCAGCAGCAGCGTGTTGTTTCATCAGGCGGGGCACATGTACCTCCTCATCTAGTTTCAGCGCATCACCATTTCCAAGAAACTACTACAAGCGCGGCAGGAGCAGGAGGAAGACGAGGGAAAGATGGTGGAGTCAAGGGTGAACATGCTAGAAGAGATTCACTTCATGGCTATGCTGGTGGTGACAATCCTATGTTTCAAGAGGATGTAGTAGATCTAAATTTGAATGATGAGGAAATCGGGACATTTTTCGAAGATCATTATTAGAGATTTTGTTCAAGATATAAAAATCCTAAGAACACATCATAGAGACTTAGGACCAACTTTGCATTGTTTCGTGCCATTACTGAAAAAATGTTTGACACTTCTTCTGGCCTACAATACGGACACGTCTCTCTTGAACTTCTTTCAAACGAACATCCTCAAATTCAACATCTCTCAACAAGTCTAATATTTCTCCAACAGTGAAATGGCGTGTTGTTCATGATATTTTGCTGTTTGCATGCCTTGAATAGTAGGTATACATTTCTTGTGTTGCTGGATAATCTTTTTCACATCATGAGTTGATGGTATCACTCACTTCGCTGCACAAGAGGTAAACGTATCCACCCTACTTCAGAGATTGATACGCTGTGGTTACGGTTTACGGTTTGGCGTCGATTTGCAACATTGCCAACAATGGACATGAGTAATTGTAATATGCAAAAATGAAAATGCTGTTCGACGCCATCGCGGTTTGTAGCATAGTTTGATATCCTGAGCGCTGTTACATCATCAACAAAGAAACGACATCAGCATCGGTCCACATGAACTATAATTTGCAATTCATTTGCGGCTTGCTTGCCTTCAGCTTGATTGTACCGCTTCAAGTTCAATACCTCTTGAAATAATGGAGGCTATCTGATTCCCTTGTTGGGATACTAATAGCATCAAAAGCTTTCCAGTCCTGGAGTGTGTCTCTACCTCCCGTCATGCTTATAAATAAGTGCTTCTGAAGACTGAAGAGGAAATGAAGACTGAAGAGGAAAGAAGGCAATGTCCTCTTTAACAGGGGAATTAGTACTAAAAATTGCTATCGTGCGAGGTGCTTCTCCGCTCTACTCTCACCATCATCCATACTCCTCTTGCACAATATACTATCCTATCGAAAGAAACTGGCCAATAACAGAGGAATGGTGACGATGAACCTACCGCCAACTCGCTCTATCTTGCTGCTTCCGATCTTCTCTTTCTTGGCCACTAGCTTCTTTCTTCCACTACGCGTTTCATCCTTGTCTTCTTTTTCGCCGCCGCCATCACCCAAAAATTACGATATGCGCATCACATCTCTCCATCGATACGCCGTGAAGGGGTTGTCAGGCGATTGCATTGAATCTGTGACACTGCAAGAGGGCGACGGAACATTTCAGGATGATCGAAGATTTGCTTTACTGTACGCAGGTAATAACAGCAACTTTGATCAAAGTCATCCGCAGTGGCTTCACAAGGATAATTTTCTCTGTGCATTCACCGCTCCATACCTTCTTGCCACTCTACTGACTGAATATCAGGTCGAGGCTGGTGATGGCAGAAGGTTGCTTACTGTATGGAGTCGACACGACAACAGCAACAGACAAGCAAGCTCTACTCCTTTACTGGTTGCTGATTTGGCATGTCCAGCTGGCCGCGATGAAACATCAGATTTTTTTTCAGAGTTGTGTGGCAAGAAGGTAATTTGCGTCTGTGCAAATGCAAGTTATGTTGTAGCACCATCATCAACGAGTCAAAACGACCATGATGGCAATAGTGACAGTGGCAACTCACAGCTAAATCAAAAACACACTCATCAGTTTGGAAATACTTCGTCTGGGGTGAAGAATAACAATGGAGATACACGAACAATACACATTGTCAACTCAAATACAGTGAAGCAATTCTCGAATGTGATACAGCATGAACTTGAGCAACAATACAACGAAGGTGTTGGTGGGCGTGACAATGGATTTGATTCGATCCAACTGAATCCTACAAGATTTAGGCCCAATGTGGTTGTTGATGGCTTAGAGCCGTGGTTGGAGTTTGATTTGATAGGCAAGACCATTGAGGTTGTCCCTCATCAAGACAATGATGGCGAAGAGGATCAATCAAAACCGACTCCTCTAAGATTTCGAATCACAGCACGGACAGTGAGATGTGCGGGCATAGGAGTAGATCCGCTGCAACCTGAATTGGGTATACTCGATGTACCAAAACTGCTAACAAAGCATTTTCCACAGCACGGCCCATACCTTGGAGTATATGCCGTAGTGGATGGTTCCAGTGGTGGGAATATTTGTGTAGGAGACACTTTTCGAGTCGTAGATGAATGAAAGTCAGTATTATCAATTTTTCAATTTAATTGTTTCTTCGTTGACTTTGCTGAATCAAGCGAGAGGAGCCAGAGGCACCGAGATGCCCACAGCGATATCATAGGCAGAACAATTAAAAAAGGAGTATCGTCAAGGGTCCATCCAGGAGCATTCCGGGCATTGATGGCGGTAGCAAGACAAACTGCGGTGAATGTGGAATGGATAATCCATTTGTTTATTTGGTGCTGTAACAATAAAGTAATGAAGATCTTACTCTTACCTATAGGCCAGTACACTGATATACCGAGTGCTGCAGAAAGAACCACGTGATTAGATGTCAGTAGACCAAAGCCAAGAAGTGGAATGTAAAGTATTAGATCTCCAAATGCAAAGCCTTGAAGTTGATACAACGTGAAATTTTGTCAGAAATGCAAGGCAAGGTTGAATGTGCAAAAAGCAAATCTCTGATGCTGCTGTTAGCTTACCTTTCCAGAATGCAACGCCGACTTCCGTCACAACTTCAGCAGAATCTTGGGTACCCATTCTGACTCCCAAGTCGTAATTGATTGCTGGTAAACCCTGTCAAAGAAAGGCAAGATGAGTGTTAGAAGGCTCTGAGTTTTGTTGCTGTTGCAGATGCATTTTGGTTATTTTGACCAACCTGACCAACTAGTAGATACACAAACAGCACCCATCCAGGATATTTTAACATTTCACGCATTGTTTCCAGTACATTTTTCAAAGCAGCGGCGAGAGAAGCACAAAGCATCAAGCTAAGGATGAAGGATGCGAACTGCGAACGCTAAGTAGCTCCCCAACGAAACGTTTTTGTCTCCTTTTCGTTTTCGTCAGGCTTTACGGTTTACGATGAGTCATACCATGACAGAAAAAGTGCTTTGGGTTGTAGATGCAGATGAGATGTTCGTTGGTGAGATCATAAAGTCACCATGAGAACCAACATCATCATATTCTTATTATCTACATGCGCCTCCGTCAGCGGATGGGGGTTGTTGCCGCCGCCACCTCTTGTCGCTTTGAAGAAGTCCAAGAGTCTCTGCAAAAAGTGTTTGCTACCTCCTCCTCTCGTGGCCCTGAAGAAGAAGAAGAACAATCTGGAGAAGAAACTCATTCTTGGCGGTGCAGCAGCTGCAGGAGCGGCCGCTGTTGGAGGAGTAGTAACAGTCGGTGCAGCTGCGGTAGCACTTAACCAACTCAACAATAATGGTGTAATTTATGAGCCTGAACCCGGTTCTTTGAGCAACCAAGTAGTGCTCATCACTGGTGCTTCGTCAGGGCTTGGGTTGGAAAGTGCCAAACGATTAGCAGCCGCAGGTGCTACAGTTGTGCTCACATCTCGCACTAAGTCAAAGGGTGAACAGGCTGTTGAAGATGTGAAGACTTACCTTACAAACAAAGGCATGTACGATGCCAAGCTGTACAGTCTTGAGTTGGATCTTGATGATTTGGGACAAGTGAAACAGTTTCCTGAATCATTCAAAGAATTGGGACTAGGTGACGTTTCGATATTAATGAATAACGCTGGAGTGATGGCCATCCCTAAGAGAGAAGTTACCAAAGATGGATTTGAAAGAACATTCCAGTCGAATCATCTTGGACATTTTGCACTGACGGCAGGTATGTTTCCTTATCTATCACGCGATGGAGCCAAGGTAATCAATGTTGCATCTTCAGCTGCCAACTTTGCCGCTCCTGGATTAGACATTGACAACTTGAATGGTGAAAGATCTTATGCGCCTTGGTCATCATATGGCCAATCAAAACTTGCAAACATTCTGTTCACGAACGAGCTTCAAAAGAGAGCCGATGAGGCTGCTGTAGACTGGTTAACCACTGTGTCGTTGCATCCTGGCGTTGTCAACACCGATCTCTGGCGCTACATCGTAGGAGAAGATAAGTTTCAAGAGATACAAGAAAGTGATTCTTTCAGTATTGAGTCTCTAGCATTAAGTGCCTCTGCTCTGTTCACGAAGACACCTGAACAAGGAGCAAACAATCAAGTTTTTCTAGCTGCAGGAGCCGATGGAAAACTTGTGAAAGGTGCATATTATGACGATATGAAGGTGAAAGATAAGTTAGGATTCATGAAAGACGAAGACAAGGCAGCATCGCTTTGGGAAATTAGTGAAGAGTATACAGGACTGACTTTTGATTTGACTAGCCCTGATGAAGCAGTTGTTGATGAATTAGTCGAAGAAGCTATTGAAGAAGCAGTAATTGCAGTATTAGAAGACATCATCGAAGAATCAGCTGAAGAAGGAACTAAAGATAACTCCTCTGAAGGAAGTGCAGGTGATGCTGCGGAAGAAGAAGAGTCGGAAGATGGCTTCGCTGATGAGAATGAGAGTGACGCGGGAGAAGAAGAAGAAGACCAAGATTCGGTGAAGGAAGAGGATGATAACAACAGTGATTAAATGATACTCGATCAGTAGCATGTTATTGTCTATTATCTATCTACATTAATCCTATCTTTCATTAACCAAGTAGCGCCATGCCTACGACCGTCGATAAACATCTTTCGTTGTCCAAATTAGCCCAACACTCGATAGGATGCACGTAAGAGACAGCATTGACACAATCATATGAGACAATTGAAAGCATTCAGTACCAAAGCATTTATTGTCATCAGTTTCATGGTCATCGTAGACAGTCTGTGCTACAAATTTCGACAACAGAAGTGTACCAGCAGCAGAAGAAAACCCGTCGAAAAACATGTAGTTGGCACCAACGTGAAGTGTGCCGAACACTTCTCCCGTTATCAGTACCATTAGAGGCCACACCATTCCGAATGCCACCCCTGATAGTGTAACACCCAACGCAAATCCCTCTTCCGTGGTTGCAATAGCCAAGGAGAAATGAGCTGCAGCACTGACAAGTGACGCAACAACCAAAAACGCGGGTCTTGCGAGTCCCTTTCCGCCGGACGATAGGTAACCACAGAACCAAGGCAGATTCCACGACAAAGCAGCCTCTGACACTGCACCAGTAATAACTCTGGAAGCTGCTTGGGCAGCGCTGAATAACGCAAGACTTGCTGGTGTAAGATTAGCATCAAAGCCAAGCGCCTCTGTCATTTGACCAATGTTATTTGTCATGACAGTCCCTCCACCAACTAAAATTACGCACGTCCAAGCCATCAGCCAGGCAGATACAGTCCGCAACATTTCTAGCATGGTGTAATTTTGCTCTGGTTCAATTTTGTTTTCTGTGCCTGGAGTTTTTCTATACCGACGGGATCTCTCCAACGGGATATCATCGTCCTGCAGAAATGTTTCTTCCAATTCTCCCTCATTGGCTTCGTTATTGTTATCACTGCCGTCATCGTCATCGTCATCGTAACGAAAGTCTTGCGTGTTTCTCTCATACGTCACTTCTTCATCGGTCCCTTCTTTTCGGGGTGGTATGACCAGCAAACTTAGCGCAGGACCCCACCATAGCATTAGCAGAAGAAATGCCGCACCCCAATGATGTTCAGGAGAAGATGGTGATAACTTTCTTCTAGCGAAATTCAAAAGTGTCATTGTTGTTGTAGATGACAATGCACCATTTTCAAGTGATGAAAAATCCTCATCCCAATCAATTGCTGTTGTTTTGTGTATTATCAAAGAATCATCTGGAGTCACACTATTACCGCCACCATGACGATTGTCAATTTTTTCTTCCTCTATTTCAACCAAACTCGTTCCAATCACCCAAACACCCAACAATATTAAACCAGCGTATATAACTCGAAAATGGACACTTCGTGTGCCATCTCTTCTATTTTTGAAAGGTGATACTCTCGATGTTTGTTTTGGTAACAGACATAGTGCTGGAAGTACTGCTGCCAGGAAGGATAGTACTGCCGCCATGATGAGGAAGTTGAGTGAGTTTAATTCTGGAGTTTGAGGAACATTATTCGATGCAATCAAGGTGGATGATGATGATGATGATGTCATCAACGCAGCAGCAGGTTCACCAGCTGCTCCACTACCACCACCACCACTCGAAGAACTCCCAAACAACGCACGAAACAAACAAACATACACACCACTCCCCACGCCAACATAACCCTTGGCACACCCCACCGCCTTCCCCTTAGTTCCCTTTCCACAACTCTCCACAATCACCTTGAATACACTCCCCGTTACCAAGGCACATCCCACAAATATAAGTACTCCCAAGACACTCAATAAAACCATCAATACATTCCTGTTAGATATATTCCATCGTTCCGTAACAATCATCCAATAACACGTCAAATGTATTGAATTACCAATCCCCCCCAACAATATAGCAAATCGTGCCCCATAGGAGTCTACCACCATGCCCGGCATCCAGCTGAGTATGCCGGCACAGAAAATGGCACTGGAGAGTGTATCTAATTGATTTTGGGAGAGGTGCAGTGATGATTTGAGTGCGTTGGAGTAGAAGGAAAAGGCGTAGGTGGTTGCTCCGGTGGTTAGGGCGGCCATGTAGCAGGTTGAGAGGAGGGGTAGATTGGTTAGCTGTTCTTTTATTTGTTGTTGTTGCTCTATTGCTGTAGAATTGTGATTGTTCAAAATGTGCAATGGTCCATTATTGCTGCCAAAATTACGATCATGATTGTTGTTGTTATCATAGTCATCTGAATGCAATGACGTTAATGATTCTCTATCATCAATATTTAATGATGATACTTGCTGCTGCTGCTGCTGCTGCTGCTGCTGCTGCTGCTGTTGAGTGTTGTCATTATGATCTACAGATAGCTCATCAAAGTCAAGATTTTTAGATGACTCGAATTGTTGCAATACCATAATGTTGTTTTTGTGTTTCATGTATAGTCGAGAATATAGTAGTGTCGTCTCTTTTCAGCAAAACTCACGCTCTAGAACGACACTGTTGCTGATTCGATCTTGCTGTCCGGCATAACTAACTTAAGGCGACGTTCTATCCAAGCACAGCTTATGGTTCAGTATGATAGCAGCCTAATACTAATATTCGCTTCATTTATTTTGTCATGTTGCTGACCACATGTGACATAGGATGATCCTCTATGCGACGATATGGTATCTGTCAAGGGAATGACGTGACTGTGAAATGATGTCACCCGGGATCACGGCAGGTATTGATGCGACATTTCTGCCCTCCATTTTTTTCCCCAAAGCCTCTCTCTATCTCTTCTCTCAAAAACAGAACAAAGAACAAAAAAAGGCAAAAGCAATGCACTGGCGGAAGAACGCACGAACTTCTTTGCAATCATTCCGCTACTGTAAAAAGACAAGCCGTCAATATCTACAATGAAGCTCAAGTCTGCAAGCCTTTTCATCCTCCTGTGCGGCTGTAACAATGCCAACCTTGGAGACGCTTTCCTGGCGCATCATCGGAGTACACCCATCGCCCCAGTAGGACGTCTTTACTACAAGTCCAATCCAGTTGATGATTATTTCTCTCAGTTCGATGATACATCGCCATCATCAAGACCTCCACCTCGCCGACGCTCATTCCTGCATCAACTAGATAGATTCCTAACAATCCTTCAAGATACATCGACTCATCTCAAACAACACACATTCCTCTCTGGAAATTTTGCTCCAGTTTCCGAAGAACATGTTCAAGTTCCCGTCAGGGTTGTCGAGGGACAAATTCCGGAGGGATTGGATGGTGCATTTTGTCGGAATGGGCCGAATCCGGTTGTTGGATGGCAGAGAAAGAGATATCATTGGGTAAGTGTTGAGATAGTTGAATAGGATCGTAGATTGTAGTATAGAGAGAGAGTTGCTTGCATTGTTTGATTGATCTACGTCTTCTTTGCACTTCTTCTTACCTATCTTCTCTCTTCCTACTACACACACCATTCTTTAGTTTGACGGTCACGCCATGCTACACACACTAATGTTCAACAACGGCACTGCAACCTACACCAATCAATTCATACCCTGTCCACGGTATCAAATTGAACAAGAGCTCGGAGAAGAATACTTCCCCACCATTGGTGAATACAAGGGTCTCGTGGGACTATTGAAGCTAACCTTCCATCCTCAATTGGTAAAAGAAAAGATTGATGACTTGAAACAGGTTGCTCCGCCGAATACCAATGTGTTAATGTGGAATAACAAGTTTTACTGTTTGCATGAAGCGAATCTGCCAATGGAATGTCGAATGTATCCCGATGGGACATTGCAGTATTTGGGATATGAGACTTTTAATGGAGTTTTGGACTATCCTGTGTCAGCTCATCCTGTGAAGGATGGAAGAGAAGATGAGGATGATTCTCTCATCTTTCATTCCTATTCGGTCGATGAGCAGCTCATTGAAGAACATGGTACCATGAAAGTGGGCATGTATAACTCCAAGGAACAAACGGTTAGCACGTATCTTGTGCCTACTCCATCCAAAAAGCATGTCTCGTTTGCTCATAGTATCATTACTACGGAACATTTTATTGTAGTCTGGGATTGCAGTGTTCATTTCCAGACCGATGCCTTGTTCTATGGAGGAAGCTTCTTCAAGAGCACGGAGCATTCGTTGAAGTTTGGAGTTCTACCCAAGAATGCAACTAGTCGAGATGATGTCATTTGGATAGATTCGAATGAATCAGGAGCTATTGTTCATCCGTTACACGCTTGGGAAGAGGTAACGGAGGAGTTTCAGGATGGAACATTGATCTCATCTCGTACCATCATCAAATTATGGAGTCCGTTTAGCAAGGATCTGGAGCTTGACCTAAACAAGGCCAATACGTTTCACATGATCGAGTATGCGATTGATGTGCACTCCAAGACTGTTTCACGAGAGGTCATTGATGATACTATCAACTCGGAGTTCTCGGTGATGCCTCCTCGGGCAAGGTCTCAACCGGTGTTCGTTCCATCTTGGTTAGCTATGAATGAGATTCACGTTGGCAATGAAACAGTCAGCACAACGAAGAAATACAGCACTCTCTCGTATGAGAATCGATTTGGGTTCACTGCAATTCTTGGTGATCGAGGCCATTTCATTGGGTATGCCAAGTGGGACCTGATTCGTAGATGTTTGGACAGCACAGTATATTATGGCAAGAACGAGGTTGGAGGAGAACCAACAGTTGTTCGCGCCGCGAATGATAAGATTTACATTGGCTGCTACACCTACAATGAAGAGGAACCTCAAAGCTCCTTCATTATCTACGACGGAGATACCAATGAGAAGGTTTGTCGTTTGCACATGCCCTACAGAGTTCCCTATGGCTTTCATGGACAATTCATCCCGAAAGAAGATTTGGAAAAGCATTTTCAGTATCACGAAAGTCGGCCATCCTCCGAGTTGAAAGATGTGGAAGAAGAGATTTACAGACGGCTAGTTCAACAAATGATGACAATGTTGGCGTTTCCTTGACCTCAAGACTGATCGAAACATTGTACTTACGTGGATTTGCATCTCTGTGGATGTGTACAGCTCACATTGAGAACAAAATGAGATAGAGTTCAGAGATGATAGATCAATCTTTCCAACATTCATATTATAAATATTTATATATCATGTCTCCTACATTTCATACATTGACCCGTCCTTGTTGCGACCACCACGCTTCTGTCGTTGACTCGTTGCACTAAGTTGCATACTGTTCGACTTGCGGCCTGACTCGTACTGTCGCATGAGTTCGTTCTGACGATTTAGTTCTTGCTGACGTTTGAGTTGTTGAGAGAAATATTCTGCCTCGAGTCGCTTCGTTGAATATTCTGTCTTGCTAATAGTGGATTGGCTTCTTGATGGTGTCTTTCTTGGGCTTGTTGCAATAGTAGTAGATTGACTTCTTGAGGGTGCCTTTCTTGGGCTAGTTGGTGTAGATGATGATTGTCTTGCACGTGACGATGATGGCTTGTCAATTGAAGATTCGCTTCTTAGTCCCGACTGCCTTGTTGATGTCCTTACAATCGCAAGGGTTGTTAATTCCTCAGCAGGAGTAACACTGCTTGGCCTCGAAGCCGAATGGTGTGTCGTTTCCTCCTCTCTCTCTTCTTTCCATGGTGCAAATTCGTCCTCTTCATCACGAGCATCCGATAAGAGAAAGTCGTCTGTACCGAATTGGCCACCAGTACCACTAAAACTTCGTGTGTGAATCTTAGCAGATGTATTATGGTTTTCAAAGGCACTGGGATCATATGTCCTGCCTCTTGAATTCAACACTAGCGTTGATCTATTATGCAATTCACTATTGCTACTTTCGACACTATTGCCACTTGCAGATGCAGCCTTTGACGACGAAGACTTCTTCCCAACTAAAGCTTCTGTCAATGCCAGCTTGGCATGTTTCAGCCACATTTTGTTGACGTAAAAGATGACATTATCTTGTACATCTTCAGCTGATGCACGATATTCCCTTTGGATAGGAGCATTCATCTCCTTCATAATTCGAGTACCATTGATAAAGTCTGTAAGAGCATCGACGTACTCAAGTCTCTTCTTTGATTCAATGGAATTATGTCCCAGATCTTCCACAAACATTGGTTTCCATCGATACTCTGAAGGGATGGAACCGAGTAATCGTGGAGCATGCCAAAATGGCACCACAACGTCACGTTTACCGTGGATCGTGATCGTCGGACATCGAATATTCTTTGCCCGTTTCTCATTGTTGAACATGTCGCCGACCAATCTCATATCTAGACCATTCATATCGGTAACAACCTTGAAAACACTAAGAAAAGCAGAGTGCAGGATAAGACCACCCACAGAGTGACCCTGCATGGCCGTCTTGGCAGCAAGGTAGCACGAAGGACCACCACCCAACGATCGTCCATACAGGATAATCGACGAGGGTGGACACTTTCGCACCTGCGTTAGATACTCATACGCCGCATCAATATTTCTATAACACATGTTCTCACTGGGCTTCTCACCCCTGGGCAAACTCATTCCATACCCAGTGTAATCGTAGGCCATAATGTTGACAGAGAGTTTCTTCGCCAATTCTTTCATCCGTTCAAACATCATTCCGAGATCTTCGGCATTCCCGTGAGAGAAGAGGATGGTTTGCGTCGCGTTGCGGCGGCGGATGAAGAAGGCAGGTACTTTATAATGGTTGCCGTTGCGCACATATCTATTATTGTTGGAGTTGTCCTCGTCCAAGAAGGAGGAGTCTAAGCTAGCAAGGTCACTGTCGGGGTTGGAAACACATCCCATGGTACCGCAAGGACCTCCTTCGACACCGGGGACTGTCAGTGGAGTTACAACGTCAACGTCGAGATAGAAATAGTTCTCCTCTGACATTTGAGTTGGCTTGGGTGGACGGAAGAGGAGTGTCGAGACCTTGGCTCCCATCTTTTGTAGATTTATGTATGTGTATGTTGTGTTTGCAATTTGCAATTGTTCTTTCCTCTAGGCTTGAAATTTCAACTACGCCCAATTATTTCACGGCTTGTTTATCTATCATTCATTGCATGACATCCAACAACCAACTCTATCTTTTCTATCGACCAAAGCAAGCTACTTTTTTGCGTTGCTTTGAGCGTTGAGCGTAAGCGTTGAGCGTTAGCTTGAGTGAGCGAAGGTTAGGGTGATGCACATACTTAGCGTTTATCTCATTTTGAATAAAGTGAGCGATGATGTGACACGAAAGCAACACTTGAACTTGCTGCCGACAAGTGATGTCGAAATTCGAAATCACTCACTCTCGCTCGACCTCCCCGCACCCCGCACGCTCTCTTCACAACGGCGGTTATTTGACCTGTTGACCTCTGTTGACGGACCTTGTTGTTGGAGGTTGCTGTTGGGCCGCTGCGGCGCAAGGGTGCTTATATAAAGACTGTAGGGAAGTGCGTGTGATTGGTATCGTCTTCATCATCCGACCATTGCCTTGAATTATCTCACATCATCAGCTGGCGTATAAAACATGGAGACTTCACCCATGCTACTACGTGCACCTCCGTCAACACCCATCAGGATGACAGTCACTGACTCGTCATCCTCCTCCTCCATTGACGATGAATTGGCCAAGGTAACAAATGAAAGCCTATCAATGGGTACCTCCATTGTCAAAAACATGGATAACATCTCATTTGTGTTGCCACCCCGTCATGAACTTCATTTTGGGCTATACATCAATACTTCAACATCTCCAGAAATCAACAAGTCATCTTCCGTTACCGCTACTGCCAATTCACTAAAGTATCATTTGGAATCGATGCAACTTGGTGAAGAAAATACAGCCAATGGTAGCGATGGTGTACCAGGCTTTCCTGATTTTCCCGCCTGCTGGAATGGTGGTACACCCAGTACACCCAAGGCGTCCAACCGAAATTCAAATAATCGACAAACGAACAAATTCAGCACTAGTAAAAGTAATCAGAAACGATGTCATCGTCGGATACGCCGGACTGCGGTCAATATTCCATTTGGGTCGTCGTCGTCATCATCCACAACGAGAGCAGCTGCAGTGTCTCTAAGTCCAGGAAGGGCCATGAAAAAATGTGCTCGTAACGAACGAAAGCTGAGGCGTATTGCCAAAGTTGTTCAATTGAAAGAACGTCGGCGTAGGAAGAAGGACATAGGAGACATTTGTCGTGGTATGGCTGCTATCAAGTGGTGATTTGACATCATTCTTTGTAGGGAATAGGAACGACGCTGTTTTTGACAGTCAAAAAATTATGCTGGGCTGCAATAATACGGGCACATTACAACATCATAGAGTCAAATGAATCATATAGAAGATAATATAAATTTTCTGCGCATCAATTCACGATTATCTACCTAGATGTTCCAACCAATGTACATCCAACCATGTACATCAATCTCTGCCTACGCTAAGAGTTCGTAGACCCCATGAACGCATTCTAATCTCTGACAAAGTCACAACTCCATCCGATCACAACAATGCGAAAGCATCAACAACTCATCACATTCAAAACAAACTGTCTTTTCATACATCCCATCATAATTGACTTTACAACAAAAGGAACAAAAGTTATGTTGACATTCCTCGCATTGTTTGATGCAGGATGGGTTGTTGTTGCAGGTTGGTCTGTCACAGTATCGACATGGTGGGAGGAGGTGTTGATTGGTGGTATTGGTTGGAGTGATGGTGGTGTGTTGAGAGGATGGTTTTCTAGAGGATGATGATTTTAATGTTGATGATGGTTGGGATGGCAATTTGCTGGATGATGACTGTTTCTTGGTTACTTGAAAGTACGACGCGATGGAACGACTTTTGGTACAACTACCACCAATGTTGCTGCTACTGTTGCCACTGGTGCTGCCGCCAGCATTATTCGTGGCACCATGCCCCGTTTCACTATCACCATGACCTCCACAAACATGACAGCATATTGTCCCGTCAGTTGAACATGCTGCATCATTATTTCTGTTTGACACTGTTGTCAATGAAGAGGCATTGCCACTTTTCATCAATTGTTTCATCAATGAATTTGACGATTTGGATGATCTCGAATGATCTGATGAGTTGCAAGTCATTTCTTGATCATCATCATGGCATTCTTCAAGTGGGATAACTACATCCTTCAACTCTTCGTCATTATTTGTTCCCCCTTGATCTACTACCTTGACTCGTTTCATAGGTGGCTGATGAAGATAATCCGAGTTGTAGTAATCAGCATTGTTAGGCATAGATGTCTCGGGTAGCTCCTCGCTTGGTGCACATTCAATAAGAGGTTCGAGCCGTGTAGTCATTGGTGAAGACGATGATGAAATCATGCCACCTACGTTAGTAGTACTAGATATTTTATGATCAATAAACGGTGATACCAGTACTGTTGGATTCCCTGCCAGTGACGACGATGATGATGAGGTGTCATTGGTAATACGAATATCATGGTTCACTTCTTGACACTGATTACTTTGGACGACGATAGCAGGTGACGAAGCCTGGAATAACAACTGATCTGGCCTAGCTCGTTTTCGTTGCACAGCTGCTGCTGCTGCAGATGTGATCGTTTGTCCATCGGTACTACCGATACTGCTTCGTGGAGGAGTTGTGGTAAACATTATTATTGCGTATGTTCGGATTAAAATTGTGTTGAGAATCGTCGGTTCATGTCGTCAACTTTCAAATTGAGGTGACCGAATTATCGATGCAAATGCAATCGAACGCGTCTTTTGGCCACTCCAGCCAACAACAACACGATGAATAATAGGGCCCTTGTATGCCGTTATTAGGAGGGAGTAATTGGGAGCTAGAGTGTAGGTTGTAGTGCTGCTTTATCTCTCACAAAAGTAGAAACGCCCGCGTCGTGATCGTGACGTTGATGTCAATTTCTATCACTCCCAGTCACACGCCCTAAGGAGTGTGACGTGTAAGCTCCGCTGGAAGTGTGACTCTCCCAACTCCCAATATCACGTTTCGATCACATAAAATACACAACAAAAAATCACGAGATATCTAATCCAAAATCCAAGCCAAAGCCCAATAAGCCCAAAGCCGAAGCAGAAACAGAAATATTGCTAGATATCATGGACCAGTCGAATCTAATGGCAATAGTCGGCCAGCAATCCTGGCGTGACATCCTTCTAACCGCATTATTGGCTTCGTCTATCTTGTATTATTACTTTTTTGTCGTCAATAATAGTGGTGATGATGTGTTACGCAATACAAACGAGACACAAGTACCAACATCTGAAGAGGAGCGAATAAAACGGAGAGATCATCTTGCAAAAATTGCCGAAGAGCGGGCCAAGCGTATTGCTGCTGCCACTGCTGCTGACGTAGAATCATCGAACAATAAGAAGTGTACCAAAGAGAAGCGGAATAATAAAGTATCAGCAAAAGTCACTAGCTCAAGCGAACAGCATGATGTCACAACTACAGTTGAAGAAACATCTACAAAGACAAAGACTGTAGCAAGCAACCAAGTAGCAAAGAAATCAACTATACAAAACAACCAGAGCAGTTTCAACATTAATGGGGATAAATCTGCAACAAATAGAGTTACGACAAAGGTTACGATAGACACTCAGAAAGGTAAAGCTGATCAACTAAAAAACGAAGAGAATGATCCAAAAGTAGAGAAAAGGGATGTTGATAAATCAAAAGAGGTCAACAATTCCAGGGTAAGACAAGTGGAGAGTAACTTATTCACTGAAAAGACGAGTGTAAACGTGGATATTTCCAGTAATGAAAAGAAAGTATTAGCTGCTCTTGCTACATCTTCCAACACCAAAGCTGTGCAAGAGAATGACCAAGAAGAATCATTGACAATTTACCTCATCAAGTCATCATCTCCTCGCATTGAAATAACAATCGCAAAGGACGCTACACCATCGAAGTTACGCAAGGTTGTTGCAGATACCACTGATATTCCCTTGACTAGCTTGCGTCTAATATTCCGTGGGAGGATGATTGTAGAGAAGAGTACCGGGAGCGTTGTTGACGAGTTTGGGATTGAAGAAGGTAGTGCTTTACATGTGGTTGGTAAGCCTCAGACTCAGACCTCAGTATCTGTTTCACGGCAGCAGCAACAACATCATCAACCACGAACATCACCATCGCAGCAAGATATTATGACGAGAGTTATTCACCAAGGGCTTCAGCGCAATCCGAACTTCTTCCAATATGCGGCAGCAGCTGGAAATTATGATCTCATTCAAGCAGCAATCCGTGATGGATCATTCAACATGCAACTCAACAGAGCAGATGAGAATGATTGGACGCCTCTTCATGAAGCAATACGTGGAGGTCATCACCATGTAGTGACTCTATTACTCGATGAGGGAGGATTGGATATGCATGCAATTACAAATCAAGGCAATGGATTTTCTCCACTTTCTTTATCAATTAATTATCGTGGTGGTGAGCATCCATTAACGCGCATGATTCGTGATCGCGGAGGCCAAGAGGTTTGGCCAGAAGAAGAGCAGGGAAATGAAAGCTCGTCATCGCCAAACGACGAAAGCAATGAATGACAATGATGTCTAAGTCTAAGACGCAGTTGGAGAGGGAATAAACCCGTGGCCGTGGAGAAGGTACCGACTGTTGCATTTTGAAAGCGAAAAATGTTACATCGAACACAATCGAACATAAGTATCAAACATCCTTGCCGAAGTAAGCCTTGCCGACGACTTTCGAAGAGTATTCTGTAAAAGTACTGACCCAGTTTTTGTCTAAAAATGCCTAAACTTCTCTTTCTAGTCTCGCATGAGTATTCGGGGCGTTTCGATTTTCTCTAAAGTAGGAACAGACGGGTCTAAAGTCTAAAGGCGCTACCATACGCTTCTCTTTTTTATCTCACTGAACTCTCCATAACACCATACTATATTGTACTTATTAATGAACAAACGGGGCTAAATAAAAAGGCTTTAGCTACACTATTATCTCAAATAATCTCAACTGAACTCTCCTAATAACTACTGAATAGACCATGCCAAGCTGCTCCGATTCATTCACCAGCGGCTGCGGCGAAGATGAGCCCATTCAGCTCGTCCACTCCAAACGGGGTACAAATATTTACCGCCGCGGAAACGTTGGCTACAAGGTCCACATGTGTCCAGAGGAGGACTGCCAAGAAGCACCTAATCCGGCGGTGGCGGTACCTCAAGTGTCCGAGGAGCAAATATTGAAATTAGTGCGTGAACAGACGATATCACGGATTTTACCCCATGGATGCAGCAGACGGCGTGCTCTGGATGTGAGAGGCTTCAAGGGAAATCCAGCGTTATATTTTCAATGGGTGGAAGGAAAGTCACTGATGCAGTGGATGAACGAGCAACATTCACAGGAAGAGGCAAAGGCTAATAGAGGATTACAAGACATTATGGAGCGACGGCTAAGGGTGGCAATATCGATTACCAAGACACTAAATGACTTCCATTTTGGTGGCGTGGCTCACAACTTTCTATCATTGGACCATATCATTTTGCAATGGACGGGAAGCGATACTGGTGAAGAGTGTTGTATTGCCTCACTGATTAATTTATCAAGAGCGGAAGTTTTTGCGGAAGTTTCAGAGCAGGAAACTAAAGAGGCAATTCGGAAGGATTTGAATGGTCTGGGACTTGTATTTGACGCTTTGTTTAGTGGAGAGAGCGATGTATCGGAAGATGTGGAGCGCCGTTTATCAGATGACACTTTATTTGAACTCGATGACGCAAATGATAATCATGAATACATCCAACAACCCACAGACAAAAAGCGGTGGAAGCAACGATCACTTGGGGATGGGCTACCGACCTACTTGTCGTCGATGATATCGGCAATGGTGGGTGGTGAGAATGCAGACTCTTCAGGGCTATATGACAACGCATCTGACGTCTTGAAAGATTTGCAGGTGGCTGCTAAGAAACCTGGACTTCACTTGATTCCAAATGTAAAGGCAGAGGAAAGGATCATGGAATCGTTAGTAATGCCTAATACGTTCTATGGGAGACGAAATGAAGTCGATTTGCTTATTAGGACGATGCAGACAGTAGCAATATTGGGCAAGCCTAACATTGCAGTCATTTCAGGCCGTGGTGGTGCAGGGTGAGTGCAAAGGCAAAGAGCTATGCACACACTGATTTAACTTGACCTTATCGACTTTTCCTCAACAATTGTTTTCTTCTCTGCGCCATATAAACAGTAAAACAACCCTCATAAATCAGATCAAGAAACCATTAGAAGATATCAATGGTCGCTTCATACAAGTGAAATTTGACCTCAACATCCAGCCAGATACCGTCTTATTCTCGGCACTGGATTCTTTCATTGGAGATATACGTGATGACGAAGAAGGGATGGAGTTGAAACAACGGATAAAGGAAACATTAGGATCCGAAATGTCGTGAGTAGATTCTTGCAAGGTATATTATTGTGCTTCCTGTTGATTTGTTGTTGATTCTCAACGTCGATGCACATTTTCTATCCTCGAACAGAGTCGTAGCAAATTCAATACCCAGTATAGCCAAATTGATCGACAAGAGCGCATCCAACATTGCTACGACTGCTGAGGTCTCTATGATCCATCAGCAGGAACAAATGAAATCTGCGATGTGTAAACTTATTGGTTCAATCGCTACTAGAAAGAACCCAGTTGTTATGTTCTTAGACGGTAAGAAGATGTGTCTACCACATGACTCAACATTATATTATATTACAAAGTCTTACTTATATCTTCTTGGTGCTTTTTTCAGATTTGCATTGGGCGGACAAAAGTTTAGATGTTATTCAAAGGCTCTTTGTTTCCCCTGATATTAGCCACTGCTTCTTCTTGGCATGCTACCGCGACAATGACTTCACACTAGCAAAACCAGTAGAGTCAATGTTTGACGGGATTCAAACTCAGGAGGGCATCTCCATAATAAAGTTGCCACTGGGAGGGTTAGACATAGATTGTGCACATGAGTTCATTTCGGAAACACTTTGCTTGCCGCCCAATTTGAAGTCGGTGAAACAACTGGCAAATGCTGTTCACCACAAGACAGGTGGGCTTATATTCTACATGAAGAACTTCTTGTGTGAACTTTGCGGAGAAGGTTTACTTTGCTTTGAGCTGAACCAAAGATGGCAATTCAATCTTGGTCAAATCATGAGCAAAGATATCGAAGATGATGTTGTTGAACACTTGATGCAAAGAATAGCGAGATTGGCTAAGTCTCGGTATCTGTTGGGCTTGCGGATAGCATCATGTCTTGGCTCTTCGTTTAGCGTGAAGACTTTTCAAACAGTAACAGATATGAAAGGCGACAAATTCGATGACTTTGTTCAGTTTGTTGAAAGTAACGGCTTTATACAACTCGCAAATCCAGCCACGATGCAATGGGTTCATGATAATGTTCAGCAAGCGGCATACAAAACGATATCATCGTCGAAGATGGAGTCCATGCATCTTCTTATAGGCGGCCGACTCCTGATCAGAACTCCTACGGAAGATATAGACGAATGTATCTTTGACATCGTTCATCACATGAATAAGGGTATCAATCTCATCAGAACGCCAGAGCAAAAGTACGATGGTGCTCGGCTGAACCTGCGCGCAGGTCAAAAAGCCATGTGCTCTCTTTCCTTCCATTCTGCTTCAAAATACTGCATCTCTGGAATAAAGATCCTGGGCAACGAATGCTGGGGTGTCAACTATGATCTAACGATTGACCTTCACAACATGGCTGGTAAAGCTTCGTTAGCCATTGGGGATTATGAAAGTATGAAAACAATCGCTGCGAGCATTTTAGCCAATGCAACGTGCTTTGAAGATGAAGTATTTGCCCACGTATTGCAAATGAAGTATCTTTCCTCCTTTGGGCAGTTTAACAAGGTCATCCACAAATGTAGGGATTTACTCCAAAGGCTGGATGAGCCGCTGCCAACTGATATTAGTGAGAATGTGATCATGCAGGAATATGCGAAGACCAAGGCGAAGCTAAATGCACTGACGGAAGAAGATATATTGGCTCTACCTGATATGACAGACAAAAAAAAGTCTACTGCAATGCTGATTTTGGGTGATGCTGTGAATTCTGCAGTAATTTGCCAGCCATATCTCGCTCCTTTACTTTCTTTTCAAAGAGTGAAATTGACACTTGATCATGGTGTCTCTTCTTTGTCGGCATCGTGCTTCGCCTCATATGGCTGTTTGCTGGTAACCAATCAAATCTCAGATTTTGAAGGAGGCTTTAGGATGGGCCAAGTTGCAACAAAGCTGATGAAACGTCAAGGAGAGGATAATCCCGGAGTATTTGTGGCAGTTTATGGTCTGATCAACATGTGGCGACAGCCATTTCAAGCGTGCCTTGATATGTTACTACAGGGATATGAGCTAGGTATGAGACAAGGAAATATAGACAATGCCTTCAATTGTCTAATGGTGCATGGGCAAATGAGCGCATGCTGTGGATCGTCGCTTCATGAGATGGTTGAGAGTTATAGACTCTATTGCAAGAATGCCATCATGTTCAAAGAACATGTACATGCACATAGTCTTGTGTAAGAATGCACATATGTATCGCAATATGATGTTTTTATGTCGACTATACTAATCAGTTTGTGTCTGTGTTTTCTTTCATCAAATAGGGGACATCTCCAGTTGGCATTGTCATTGAACGGTTCTACTGAAGACGCCTATGAAACGTTTTTTGGCATTTCCAAGAAAGTCTCTGAGCACAGAATCATACAAAAATCCATTGAAAGCAACGAAGGAGGCAGCAATTTCCATATTAAAGTCATACCTTATCGCAATAAGCTATTTTTGGTTCTGATGGATGGACCTGACAAAGAGATCAACGAATGGTATGAGTTGGGGCAAAAGATTGATGAGAAGGCAGTGGTGTTGTTTCCTCGTAAGGTTCATGACTCTTTTATTGATGGCATGATAAGCTTCTCTTTTGCCAGGAAATACAAAGATGAGAGGGAGAGATGGGAAGAGATTGGGAACAGCATGATTGCAAAGTTCCAGAGATGGGAAGATAGCTCTGAGTGGAATTTCGCCAACAAATTTCACTTGTTACTGGCTGAAAGATATTTCTTGCAAGACGACCAAAAGAAAGCTTTCAAGCACTATGACATGGCAATCAAGGCTTCGGGCGATCATCGATTTTTACACGAAGAAGGTTTGGCAAATGTAGCAGCAGCAAAGTGTTGTCTCCATTATAACAAAAGAGAAGAGGGACTGGTATATTACGCCAAAGCGAAAGATTGTTACCGCCGTTGGGGTGCCAATGCACTTGTGAGTATGATTGATAAAAAGTGTAGTGAACTGTAGAGTATAGAATGATAATATATCACATGAACATAATCCTCTACAGCGGTTGGCAAAAAGAAAAAATAGTATGGTATGGTACTCAATAAGTGTAGGGGCGATGCTACAGCCTCGCATCCTTTACGCCCTCATCACGTATGTTACCATCGATGTGGCAAAGAAGAGCTTCTAGTGGTCCAATAAAACTTGGCAAAGATAAGAAGAAACTAAAGTTCACTCGTATCGGCATCGCTACATCCTTGTAGCTGACCTGATGATGACCGATTTAAGATAGCCGCCAGATCTAAATCTAATGTCCTCATCGTATGTATTACCATCAATGTGGCAAAGAAGAGCTTCTAGAATCCCATTCGACTTGTCCCGAATGGAGAGAAAATAAATGTCTTTACCTCAATGAAAGTTTACTCGTAAATACGGGGCCATAAAGGTGGCGACATAAGGAGCTACAGTGGCGCTAGAATAGGCCATCATCAGGTCGCCTACAAGGCTGTAGCAACGCGACTACAAGTGCAGGTTGTTTGCGACGAGTATATTTCGTTCTATGCTATTGTTACCAACTATAATGAACCACTAGCAACGGCTCAGGCTCGTATTCACGTCGCTATACACATAAAGGTGGGGAAATAAGGAGCTATCTTGTCGCTAGAATAGGCAATCATCAGGTCGCCTACAAGGCTGAAGCATCGCGGCTACAAGTGCAGGTTGTTTGCGACGAGTATATTTCGTTCTATGCTAGCTCAGGCTCGTATTCACGTCGCTATACACATAAAGGTGGGGAAATAAGGAGCTACCTTGGCGCTAGAATAGGCCATCATCAGGTCGCCTACAAGGATGTAGCATCGCGGCTACAGGTACAGGTTGTTTGCGACGAACTATTTCGCTCTTTCGATAATTAATGACCATGCAGTGATCTAAATCAATTTAATGCATCCATCCCTTACATGACCTTCTTCACCACAATATGTGCACACCTTCAAAGAACTCAAGTTTTCTTTCTTCGGCAAAAGTTCATCTAAAGTATAAGCCCGCAAGATCCTCTCTTCAAAACAAGTTCCAGACCAAGGGCCAAATTTCGAATCCAATTCAATATCCCTTGGAATATTGAAGTGGTCACGGATAAATCTGTAGGCATTCTTTTGCCCAGTTGTGAGGGTCACCTTCCCACGTTGATGGTAGTCAATGATAGCGTGAATATGATCAGGATGATAGTCGGACCCCGGATCTCTCTTTGTCTGTGTCTGGCTGTCATCTGAGTGATAATACAAGTCCGCGGATACATCTCTACTACGACGAGGAGACACCAATTTACGCTTTGCTGAAGATGGCTTCTTGCCGTCATCTTGTTCATATTTTACGAAAAACTTTTCAATACCAGTCTCTGGTGTGATAATTGATGCAGTTGTGGACGATCCTACAGTAGTCCCGGCGGCAGAAGTGGCTCCTTCCTGGTGCGTTTCTGGAACTCGATTATTCGATTCTGTGGACTTTGGCTTCTTGGCGTATGGATTCTTCACGAGTACGGGCTTTTTGTTCTTGTATGGATTGGCGATTTCTTTCGGCTCGAGATCGAGACGACGCTTAGCACCAGCTTCGTTGTTTCCTTTTGAATCAACCATGGTCTTCTAGGTGCAATACTACTACTAAAGTATGAAACTCTACTTTGATACCAACCACTTGTTACTCTCATCCAACGCATCGCCAAGATCAAAGATGGCGCTAGTAGATAGAGGATATGGTATCTGCCCGCCAAAAAAGTCGATGACATAAAGAAGTCACTGTGGGGGCGAAATACATAATGATCTAGAGAGAGAGAGGTATTAAGCTGCCGCTGGTAGACTAACGCATCTATCTAAAAAGGCATCATGCAAATTACTTATGTTCTCAACGCGTCCAGGCCACCATGCAGCGACTCGCTCTAAAACTCAGTTGAAAAGAAAATATGCTGCTGTTGTGGCTGGTGCTGACGATGAAGCTACCAAATTGTTATCAGAGTCACGGCAAGCTTTCATCGACTGGGCTGTCGAAAATGCTGTTCCGATTGAAAGGTTAACACCAAGCGACTATTCTGATAGCACTGTACACAATGTCGCTTTCTTTGAATGTCTTTCTGGTGCTATACAATCATCATCTGCATCTGTTGTCATGCTTAGCGAAGGTTTTCATAATTGCAGAGAAATGATGACATTGCACCATGTAATTATTGAGTATCTTATAGAGGAGTTAGGATATGCAGTGGTCGCTTCCGAATCCGTACTACCAGAATCTAGAGTCATATAAGAAGCAGTTTCCACAGTTTGAGAGAGATTGGTCGCAACAAATGAATCCACTATTAAATGCATTAGGAACTTCAAAGGCGCGTTACAATTATCAACACATTTCGACAATTGCAGATAAGAATAAGCTAGCGCTGTTGCTGGACGAGTTGGTGAATATGATGACGTCGAAGAGAGATGACTTTGAAGGAGATCTCGACTTTGAATGGACAAGACAAAGTGCAATATCGGTACGTGTTTTGCAAAAGATACACTTCTTGTGAATCTAAGTTGTCGTGAAAGAGGCCAACTCTTGTCTAATGGTCGTATCCGTGCCTGTCTCATACTTTCACTATAGATGCAACATGCTGAAAACTATTATCGAAACTATGAACACATGACCTCTGATGATATCACAGCAAAGAAATGAGCTGGTCTAAATGGAAGATAATATCCTGCGGAGATTGAACCTTAATTGCTCAAACGGAAGAAGCGGGGGCGAGCAGACGAAAATGATAGTTATCAACCACATTATTCACACCAAAACAGCAACTCAATATCAGGGCGAAACATGGGGTCATTTCGTTCCTATGGGTCAAATGGTGAAGCAAATGCTTGACGCAAAAAGTGCTGAAGAAGGCAAGGGACAAACCATATTCAATATTGGAATGGTATATGGCGGAGGTACGTTTTGGGACAAATGGCAGCGACCAAACGAAAGGGTAGTTGCCCCAATACCATTTCCAAAGGAGGATGGACTAGAGGCAACAATGAAAGAAGTATCCGAAAGGTCGGGTCTGAAAAACTTCTTTATACACTGGGAAATTGGCATGACGACGGTCCGTGAAAATGATTACTTCATACGCGCCTTTCCTATGGAGTGGAATGGGTGCATATATCTTGATCAAGTGAAACATGCTACTGCTGACAATGAGTATCGGATTAATTAGACTACAGCAGGATGGCACTTTAACATAGGAAGAGACATGCTTACTTGCAAATTTCGATGTGCGAGGTAGCAGTATTCACTTTTCATTTACAGATTGCATATTTGGCTACCAATAATTGTCTACTCGAGAGATGAGTTGTAAACTTGCTAGTGCGCTGCATCTAAATACCTAGCACCGAGGCTTCGATATGTTTCGAAGCACACTAGATCGACTAGGTAGCCCACTCGGCATATCTGCTAAAAAGGAAGACTTGGTTAGAGCCTGTTGAAGAGCGTCAACGCATGGGGCCTAGACGTCATGTAATCACAACTTCGGTGCCTAGTGAACATTCTTTGCATGCAGTCTATCACCATCATTGCTTCTCTGCCACTACCAAATTCTTCATCGTTAGCAGCACCAATTACGTCATGTGTTCAGCCATGTTTTGTAAAAGTAGACTCTGACCTACAAACAATTTCATTTGATTCTTTGTTGGGTAACAGAGCCTCCTTTTTGATGATAAGCCGTTCTGAAGTTGGCGGAACTTTTGAACAAGTTTCCTGTTTGTGCCCTGCCTGGGCCTCTGGGTGAGTTGTGCCGCCGGAATGGACAGCCTATTTCACTAAGTAAGCGACGATAGTTTGTTGTAGAAAAAGTGAGATCGAATGTTCGGATTTCTTAGGGCTGCTCTCGCGGAAGAAGGTCAGGCTACGAACGGAGTGACGCGCAGCTTGACACCAGGTCCCATTTACACGCTAATAGAACAAACTAAAAGCATTCATTATATTTTTCTACAATACTGCTTACGTACTACTCTCATCTCTTTTTATTGAGCTGTTAGTATCTTTTTATTAGATACTATTCCTACGTAGAAATGTGCCCGATTTGGGCAATGCTGCAAGCACGAGACCGTTTCCCTTGGAAAAGCTTTCGATGATATTTTGGGCGCGCTGGCCTTTTGTTTGTTGCCGAGATGAAACCTCCATGAAATCTTTTTTGCCGCCTGTGGCTCTCAGTTTGCACAAATCCTGTGTCACTTTTCATTTGAAACAAGGAATAACACAACACCCTCTTCCCAACCATGAGTGATAGCGACGACGTTGATTCCCTCGGCTCCGAAGAAGTCGTGGTCAAGGCTAAGCGCAAGAAGAGAAAGAAGAACAAGGACCCTAACCGCCCAAAGCGTAACATGTCCGCCTTCTTCCTCTACTCCAACGCGAACCGTGCTAGGGTCAAGGCTGACAACCCCGATGCCAAGTTTGGAGATATTGTAAGTCATCACATTGTTCAGTTTGTATTTGTTCGTTCTTGTGAGCGTCCATGCAGCCTTTGGGGGTCACCGTGTGCTTCGCCGTGTTGAGTATGGCGCGGTTGGCGATGAGGTGCAGCTTGACATCAGCTGTGTTTGGGGCGGGCCTGAAACCCCCAATCGGACGTAGGCTGCTGCTCACTACGCCCGAGCTAGCTGTCGGAAGCGCCTCAGCCTCTTGCTGCCTCTCCGTGGCTCCCTTTGCCCCCCCTGTAGAGGGCAGCCGTTACGTTACATCACGGTACATCTGTCAAGTGATGTCTGATGGTAACATAGTGCAAGATCCACCACCGTCACCGTGGCGCTTCTGATCATCCTCGCCCTACACTTCCTCACATACATTTTTCTTCTGCCCACTCCTACAACAACCACAACAGGCCAAGCTCCTCTCTGCCGAGTTCAAGGAGATCGACGCTGATGAAAAGGCCGAATGGGACGCCAAGGCCGAGGCCGACAAGCAGCGTTACCTCGCCGAGATGGAAGACTACGTGCCCCCCAGCGATGATGAATCAGATTCCGATTCCGATGATGGTGGAAAGAAGAAGAAGAAAAAGAAGAAGAAGAAGGACCCCAACGCACCCAAGCGTAATCAGAGTGCCTTCTTCTTGTACTCTAACGCAACCCGTGCCGATATTAAGGCGGCCCAACCTGATTTGGCGTTTGGAGAGATTGCTAAGGTAATCTCTGTCAACTTCAAAGCCTTGCCTGAAGAAGAGCGTGCGTATTGGGATGAGAAGGCTGCTGCTGATAAAGAGAGGTACCAACGGGAAATGGCTGCTTACAGGGGCGAAAGCTAAGGCGGCTCTCTTTTTCTGTTCGGGATATACTCATTATTTTTTGTGGGGCTTCAGTTCATCATATTTGTCATCTTCACTAGTTATAGATATAACAGCATAGGAATACTCTTTCTAAATGCTTCATTCAGCTTTTAAGATACAGAAAACACACAAACACTAGCCGCATACATGGACTCCAGTGTTAGGTCACTGGCTTCTCAAGCTCAAGCTCTTGCTCAGACCAGTGCAACGTGATACAAGCATTATCTTCTCTCTTCACAGCCATTGTAACAACTGCTCCCCTATCGCATCATTATGTCGTGTTCTCAGTACCTATATAGGTATACTACTCTATATAATAATAACAATCATTCCTCAATATTTAGATCTAGCTTGTCAAGGAGCCTTGGCTTGAGCGACATTCCACTGACACTACGTTTTTCAGTGAGTGAATTATTTTTTGATGTTCGGAGCCTCTTTTCAAAACATAAGTTCATGTTTATTGTAAATAATAAGTTCATGCCAATTCTTGCCCATGCGCCAATCGCAGCAAAACCCTCATTGCATGCCTTGCAAGGAATAAGCCCGTGACCAACCCAACCAGCGGAATGAAAAATACGTCCTTAGTTTTGAATATGTCTTCCAAAGAGAGGTACATTATGTAGCATTGAGTACAATACACTTTTCCACAGTACTTGAATTAGGCACAGATTCGCTGAAATTCTGATCTCTTTTCAAACGCTGCGCATTTATCATAAGTATGTACTTACAACATGGTAGGTGTTGGAGCTAAAATCCTATAAAATTGAGCTTTCTTATAGCTGCGAACCCCTTGCTTAGCTGCGAGCCCTCAAAACAGCGGAACACAGTACCTAGACAGGCCTTTGCCGTCTGGGTAGGCGCTTTACAACTCTCAATCACAATTGTCACTGCCATGATAAAGTTTGTGCATCTCATTCTCCTGCTGCTCCTTTGTAAGATCGTTGTTACCGATTAGTTGATAACAGCGTGCGGCCACAAGGCGTATCAATCTTTCTCTGATTGATTTCTTCAAAGGGGTGGATTTGTGTCGCCTTGACGTAGTTGTTGGAGTTGGGGTTATTGCGGTGGACACCATCCATCACGATAATGAAGACAGCAGTTGTTAATGATGAGATTCAATGGCTGTTGGCTGTTGCCCAATGGTGATAATATGAGTTCCGTGTTGACCACTGCTGACTCTTGGCATTGCTATTTTGTTGCCCCGGACAGGTCTCCGATGCGATGGCCGATGGCCGATGGCCCATTTCAATCTGCGTCGAACTGTGTTGGCCCGACGTAGTTGAATTTGAAGTACGTCGGGATTTTGGAAAAAACGTGGTCTAGTTAAGGGGGCGATCCCGTTTCGGGGAGTTCCTACGTAGATTTTGCCCACATGGCTATCTGCGTCCGCGTCTGCGTTGACGGTAAGGAACGGCCTTACGCACGAAGAATATTGAAGTCCACAAGAATTCTTTACCTGCCAATCAACACGTGTGACACTCTGCTATGTAGATAGACGGACATACTTAAAAATCCTCACCTCGCTCTTGCGTGCCTTTTCACTACTTACCATATTTACGACTTCACGACTACTTCATGAGCACAAAAAGAGAGGAAAGCAACGTCATGAACTACAAGAACGACATGAACAACCAACGCGTCCGCTTCGCTCCGACATGCCAGGTTGTTATTGTCGTTGATAAAGCCAAAGGCATCGAAGATAAACTTTGGTATTCTTGTGAGGATTTCGACCGATTTAAGCTCGAATCGACTCTCTACAGCGAGGCGATCAGAGTAAGTTTCCTTCAAGGGTCTTTTGATGGAGAGGTTGGCGACGTCCTTGGCCTCGAGAGACTTCTCTTCAGCGATATCTACTCAGCCAGACGTGCAGCATTTAAGTGGGCTGTTCTTGAAGAACAACATTGGCAGACTCTGTCCAGAGAGGTGCGGCGGAGGAGAGGGCTTCCTTCCGAAGTGGATAGCCGCGACATTACGAAACTAGCTAATGTTGCAGCGAATAGCTCAAGTTGGGCAAAAGAACGCGCGTACATAGCTGGCCTCACATTGCAGAGTAATCTCTGCACAGGCACAGGCAGTATTGGTGATAGGAGACTAGCAGAAGCAGCTAGAACTCGAGTTCGAGAGACGGCAGCGATTCAAGACACCGTGATCTACGGGGATGAGTACCATGTGATTGCAATGGAGGAATAATGATTCTAGAGGGAACAAGCATTTTTGATAATATGAACATAACACTGTTTTAATCTGACTCTATTTCTAGAGATCTCATTAGATTTGGTTGGCTCGAACTCGATAACATACAAGAGAAGCCAAGTGAAAGGTGCGATACTTTGACAAGAACACGCCACACTATTGAACCATCACACCCATTAAATGTGTAGGTATCGCACTTTGCTACCTCACCAGAAAAAGAAGAGAGAGAGAGAGGAAATCTGCTGTCGGCTGTCGTGAAGTCATGAAGTCTTGACTTGGGCGTTATTCAGCGGCGGAACGGACTTCTCTGTGTAACGTAAGCTATTCACATTTTACATACTTACAGGAAAATTAATGCCACATCAACAGAGAGACAATCTAAAATAGCCAGGTCTCTATGTGGTCACCCGAAATCGAAAACCTTGGCTGGAAAGATAACCTTATGGAGGAGGAGATTGAGAATGTGTACTACTGTGATTTCAGAGACGTGGAAGTAAGTCGTATGTAGGTAAGTATCGCCCCTACTTGAACAAATAATGTTGTGGATCATCATGGTAGTAAGAACCTACTTATGTCTTTGGTCTACTTGAACTTTTGAATAGCTGTCTGGTTGCCGAGATTACTTACTTGACGAAACAAATAATTCGTGTATGGAAAAATTACGTTATGCCATTTCAGCAAAGTCAAAGTTGCTGTTCTGGTAGCGTATCAATGAAATAAAGCAGCTTTTCCGCATTTTGCTTCGCTGCAATAGAGTCATGGATCCCAATTGTCCTGACACTAAGCGACACCGAGTTCGAAGAGCAATGAGGTATCGTACGAAGGGGATTACGAGGAAAAGAGCATCCAGATAATTTGTATAGTCCACGCCAGAGAGAGTCGCTGTCGATTTTCAACATGGCCTTGATGGTATCAACTGCAGCGTCACCTACATGGTCCTCCGAAAGCAATGGAAATACCAAACTCCCGCAAGAAGGAATTAGGCCAGCCAAGTCCTGTCCACAGCTACTTTCATATGCATGTTTCAGGCAAAGGAGAACAGACAATAGCAACGAGTGGCGTTTCGCATCAATAGAGTGTCTTCCATCTTCGAGCAGAACGTTACCTCTCTCATCTGGCTCCAATAATCTAGCAAGAATTGGGTACACATCGTTTTCAAACCTATCCGAAAAGAAGCCATCGGAAAGGATGCACAGCTGAGAGATAATCTCGAGGCACTCTGATATCAATGCCTCCAAACTAGTTTGTGATAAAGTCTGGTCTTGATCTTTTGCCATTGCATGTCGTATTGGTAAGTGTTGTCTAGATTTCCTCCTGGAAGATATATGTGCAGATGACGCTGCTCTTAGCCGTCTTATGATGGTAGGCCATAATTCCGCTATTGCCGGGAGAAGTGGATTGCTGGTTCTGAAAGAGCCTATTTTCCAAAGACAACCAAAACCAGCCAAAATCGTCTCGCATCCCATTATTTGTATCTTCAGATTTTCTGCACAAATGAGATAGCTACATCTTGCCAGAACTGCATTCAATGTGTGAATTTCTTTCACGTATTTCCTGCTTTCGTTCGCTGCAATATGTTCATCATTGAGATTAGGCCTACTACTTCCGTCTTCTTCAGTGTTTGGCTCGTTGATGGGGTCTTCGTCGCAATATTCAGAATAGCTGGTGGGGCCTAACTGCAGTTCGTCATCTAGGCGTCGAAGCCAATCGTTTGCTTCACGAACATGTGATTCCAAGGCCTTGGACGAAGGGTTGCCAGTCTGTTCAATAATCGTTTCATCCACAAAGGTTATGATTGACCGAAATACACACACCGCGTCGAGATAGCTCTGCTGAGACAAAAACACCTCATATTGCCTGTCGAAATAATTCAATAGACAAGTGAGCATGTGGTCAACCATTGAAAGGTGAGATGACACAGCGCCAGATGCAATGTTTTCATGTCGAATAGCAGATCGTAGTACAACATCTATAACCCCCATCATGGATCGTTGCATAATCGACCGCTCTCTGGCATGCTTTCGAACTCGTATTGACACTGCATCCAGCAAGTAATCAAAATTGGTTGCAATGAAGGAATACATGTCACTGCATCCAGCTGACTTCGAAATCACCCCAAGAGATGCAACTGCGAGGTTTTGCACGTAGGAATGGTTTCCAATACTAGACGCTCTCTCTAGTAGCGGTAGGAGAATGGTTGGGAGGTGAAGTTTGACATCTTGGTCAAGAACTCTTGCAAACTGACAAACGAATCCCATCAGTGCGCAAAGAACAATTGCATTTGCGTTCATCACTGTGGTAGAAAAGGCTTCACACACTACGTTACCTCTAATGTTGTCAACCATTGCAAACTGTAAACCATTTGAATTTTTCTGCCATTTCTTTCCACTCACATGGCCATCTTGCGTAGTTGGCAAAGTCCACAGTGGATCACTGACAATTATAGGAAAAACGGAACCTGCCAACGAAGATAATACATTTGCGATTTTTTTTGCATTTTTTGAAGCTCTACCTTTGTCACCGTGCTCGTACAATTTCAATAGCCCCCCCAAAAGTTCAGTGCTATACACGCACGAACCAGACCAAGCCAGTTGGGAACTAATGCCACCAGGAGTGTGAGATAGTTGAGACTTTCGTGAGCAGGACTCAAACATGTCAGCAATACACGCATCAATCATGAAGGCACATCGCTTTGTTCCAAACGTTCTAGCAATCAGCCTGACAGTCTGCCTTGCAGCGGCAATTGTCTCATCTTGCAAGTAAAGAAAGCGTAGTCTGTTGTGGTCTCCAATAATCCCTACTTCGTTACCATCCGTAGAAAATGCTTCAACCACAGGCCTGCACGTCATTGATTCAGTATCTGGAGCAAATATGACTACAGACGAATTTGTCAGGAAAATTATTCCTAATGGCAAGAAGAATTATATCCTCGTTTAGTTTCAACTTACCTGAAAAGGCATCCGTGATTACCTTCGCTGCATCTGCACATGAAAGTGCCGCCCCGATGTCACTTTTACCTTTCCCCAGAGTTAGGTTCTTCTCTCCCCGGAACGAGATAAGAAGATATCCATCAATAATACGCAAGTAATTCCGAACTTCTACATCCTTTCCGCTCTTGGCCAGTATTGGCAACATTTCCACCAACTCTAATATTGTTGGGACTGAATTTGTGCTCAGTCGTCTTTTCCATTCAAATGCCCCAATTTGCGATTTGTATTCGTGTATAACCTGCATTGAAAATTGTGATAATTTATCCTTCTCATCAGTCAAAACAGTCAAGCAGTATTCTAATGCCTTCTTACCAAGTGTGATCGAAGTAGACTCTGTCCACGTTGTTCGTGTCTCCACCAATATTATACGGCATAAGAACAATCCTCTCTGTCTCACCAAATGCGATCGATTGGTAGATACAAGACTCAAGAGTACTGAAAGCGGCCCTGGCAACCGGGAATTTACTTCATTGTCAAATTCCAAATCATGCTTATCCGATTGCACCGATGTCACCATATTGGTGTCATCATTCGTCAAGTCCTGATTCTCAACGGACAGCTTGGACTTTTGCACAGCAGCCAAGAGCGTTTCCGTGACAGAACGACTTGATTCATTCACACTTCCAATTGTGTTTGTCTTTTTCATCGATTGCATCAACAACAGTGACAAGGCCAAAATTGCATCAGACGCAACCTTATGTGTTGATGCAGATGATGAATACCTTAATTTTGACAATGCACAACGATACAATCCTGCAAAACATCCGGGTAATATTGCTTTCCACAGAGTATCTATTGGTATACCTGTCATGAGAACTTGGAGAGTTTTCAATGCTTCTAATTGAAGTGTTGCGTTATCTTTCTTGCTGTTGCTGCCGTTGTTGTTTTCGTTTGATTCTTCCTTCACATCACTGTCTTGACGAAGCAATGCCAAACAAGTTTGTACGAGACGTGCTACCAGTGCTCCACCCATGGCATCCCCAATTTCAGTAGCCATTGGAGAAGACAAGTGTCGAACATGACCATGTAGATCGGATGGGAGTGAGTCCAAATCAATTTGTTTCAATGGTGATGAACTGGTTAGAAAAGCCTGCATGCAACGTAATATTGCCACTGCGCATTCTTCTCCTCGATCTAATGCCTTTTCATTCATGTTGGCAGATGATTTTTTGGTGCCTTTGTCATTTTCATCATTTGCAATGTCTAACGATGATAGCGCCATGGCACAAGAAACCAATCCTGGCAACACTAATGATTTCATGACGTTGTTGCCATCATTTGATTCTTCGTTATCTATGCAGTTTCCAAAAGTGTTTTGTCGACACTTCCAAACCAATATGGTACATAAAGCTGCCTCCTCTATACATGAATAAGCGGCACTCTGTAAAATATAGTGCATTCGTCCATCGTCATCAGTATTATTGGTTGGGTTGTACCATTGTGAAGGTTGATGTTGTCGCAACATACCGAAAAGAGGAACAGCTATCCCATTTATCTGATTCTGTACCCTCGATTGCCAATATTGTTTGGCATCATTATTGTCAACTTCATCATGATGACCGCTGGTATTATTATTATTGCTAGTTATCTCTTCTTTTTTGATATGGACCGTTTCTATAATTTCATCCAACGCAGTGCGGAGTGTCTGTAGAAGTTGTTTCACCTGATTGCGACGTTCCAATTCCAATCCTAGTTCACTGCTATTACTTTGTGTTGTTGCAGTGGCGGCGGTAGTGTCATTATTATTGTTGTTGTTGTTGTTGTTGCCGTTATTAGTGTGTTGCTGCAGAGGAGTTGTTTGTCGTTTCAGATCATCTAATAGGATCAACCGGCGAACAATTGGATCGATTGTCTTGTCGAATAAAATGGAAGCTAATGCTTGCTGCCGATAATTCCAGTGATGATTGTCTTCCATTGTTATCTTGACAAGTTCAGTTAGTATATGGGTCAGATGTCAGATCATTCAGCTTGGCGCTGGCCAAGATCCTTCTTTTCTTCCCGTTTATCTCGGCGGCGGATAATAGCTGAATCATCGATTCTCGGAGTCAGAAAAGGATATAAAGGAGCTACATCATGATAATGGTAATGAAGGAGCTCATCATTCAAACAAACTCAACAGCACGCTGCGGAGATCGGCTTATTGCGATGAAGGCTCGTGTTATATTCCAATCAAGAACCAAACAAAGAAGATGATCGTCGCTGCACTGATGCTACTACACTCACTACTATGCTGCGTTGCGGCACTGTCATTGTCACCCGAAATCTCAAGAAGAACTGCCCTACTACAAACTACATCCTACACAGCTTCCGTTGCAGCCTCTCCACTCCTCCATCAGCTACTACTATCACCAGAAACTGCCAACGCCGCAAGCAATGTAGGACTTGCCAATAAACTATCCAAACGTGATCCATCCATGCTCAAAAATTCAGTGTTTAACATACCCCCAGGTCCACAACTATATCCAGAATTCATGCACGGTGATTTTGATGTAACAATGAAATTTCGTGGATTTCTCTTCCCATCCACATCCATACCAAAAGAAAAGGTGGTGGCCAATGTGGCCATTCCAGGTTTTCAAAAATTATCCATTGCAACTGTGGGAGATGTCGGAAGAGAAGTTACCAACTATCAAATGTCAATTGACAAATCTACCAAAATGGAAGATCGAAAGGTATCGTTATCATCTTCCATTAATGGGCATTTGGGATATGATGCAGTCCGTGAAGTTATCTATGATCCAAAAGACAATCCAAATCGTATATCGATTGATTTCATACCCAATCGGACAAGAAATGCGAACCGTATTGAACTGTTCTGTAATGGACGTGAGTCCGAGTTGGTTTCAGCCGAGGAGTCTGCATCGGGACAAACTGTCTTTTTGTGTGCCGAGTACATTCGTCAAGTTACCTTTGGCTTATCTCAAGAGTTTGGTGTGGCGAGGCAAGTTGTTGGGAACTATGGACACTTTTGGACGTGGAGGGATTCATCTTCGGGGACGATTACTGGGAATTTATTGACTGCGGCTTATTTGGATGCACAGGATCCTATGTTTTTTGAGGAACCAAGCAAGCCTGTGGTTGTTTACTCACATGATTTGGTAGCCACAAGGCGATAGTGATCTTCTAAGCGTAACCGTTGTCTGTATAGTATCGGTTTGAAAACAATACAGCCTTTATTTTTATGTATGTACACAGATCACTCTTCAAAGCTGTCATGAGTGAATATTGGATCAAGCAGGTAAGTTTCCATCTCACCCATATTCTTCAGCTGAATAACTTCCTTCTTCAACCAATTCTGTTCCGCATCTCCAACCAAGTCATGGAATTCTCTCGTGGTGCGTATCATGGAAGGCAAAGATGTCTGTTCCATCCTTGCAGCCATGTTGACAGCGGAGCCGCACGTCATGAATTTTGGCATTTTCTGCCCTAACACGCCGCAAGTGACATCTCCACAGTGTATGCCCACTCTTATCTCCAATGTCTCAAATTCGGCAGCGTTATGGCCTACCCATGCGTCATGCATCCCATGTTGTCCCATGGGACTTGGGATGTGGACATTTCTAGCTTCGCATACCATATCCTTAGCCATAGCCAGCGCTCGGACGGCAGCATCTTTAGCATTGATGTTATCATCATCGTCATCGTCGTCATCGTCCTCTAATAGATTGGTTGCACAGATGTACGCATCACCAATAGTTTCCAGTTTCATAACCCCATGCAAGTCACAGAGCTCATCAAAGCGATTGAACAGATTCTGTAGCATGTCCATTACCTTGATAGGTTCGATGTCCATTGATATTCGAGAAAACCCAACAATGTCCGTGAATACAATACAGACGTTTCTGGCGTTTTCGGCATACAAGGCCCTTGTGGGCGATAAATCGATCCCTGACCCCGACGTTTGAATTATCACACCGACATCGTCAGAACCACTATCATTATCATCTCGATTCATCTTGCGTAGCAATTGAAGCTTGCTGTGTATCCCATTATTTACAGCACCACCTGACATCTTACGACCCATCTTTTTGTTTACCTTGGCCTCGCTCCAATCAGCGTTGGCGACATACCACTCATTGCTCCCAAATTTTAATGACGCATCATCATCTAGATTGGTGTTACTATTGGAAGATGCAATGGATTTTTCTGATTTTCTTCCTTTACTTTCATCCCAAAAACATTCAATCTTTTCTAGCACCTGTGCCGGCACGAATGAATTGAGTATTTGGCGTGACATTTTATTTGATTCTTCGGTGGCCTTCCGTAAACGTTTGGAGTAAAGGTTGGAACCGAGTATGCATGCAATATCGGAAATAAGGACACGGGTCTGTTTTGAAAACCCATCCTCTTCCAAATGTGGTATCAGCATCGCGCCTGCACATTTCTTACCATTGACAAGGATAGGAACTGTTAATGTTGACTTGAATCCGACCTCATACAAAACTTTGTGCGTGTCAAAAGGACTGTCCTTGGTTCTTGGGGCATAGTGCTCACGTAACGTTCGACAGGCAACTCCACAAGCTGTCCCATCCAATGGTCTTTCAAAATCAGAATCCATAACTTCTAACTCTAACGATGATGGTGATAATTCACCATTTTTCATATTTTTTTTCACCTTCACACGTTTCAGAAGAAAATGATCAGAGCTGGAAACCATACCAAAGGAAATTCGGTCAAGATCAAACATTATTGCGAGTAATCTTGACACCTCTTCAATACATTCCGCCTCGTCGCGTGCCTCTAATAATCGACTTGCCAGTGCCGATATGGCACGTGTCCGCCGCAGTAACTCTAAACTATCTGGTAAATTCTTCACACTTTGTAATATCGATTCACCAAATTCTTCTTCCCCCTTGAATTTTATTTCCGTTTCGCTGATATAGCTTTCTTCTCTGGCGACTACCTTACTATTGATGCTCATGGATTTATTGCAACTATTGGCGGCGGTGTCGAATGTTTCTAGGCTGCGGCTACAGTCACAGCCGACGGGCCCTGATATTGAACCATCACCTATATCACTGTCTCTTGTTATACTACTATCCAGACGTCCAGGAGAAGATGATCTGCTAGTATCATCCCTATCTGGCGACAGGACGATGGAGCGTCCACCAGCTAGAATGTAAGACGCGGATAATTTATTTTGCATCTGTTCCAGTGGTACCACTTTGTCGACATTATCACTAGAATTACTGTTGCTACTGCAGTCGCTGCTGGGGCGGCGACGCCGAGATGAAGCTGATTTTCTATGCTCAGTCTCAGTCGAAGGTCCATTCATTATGTAAGCAGTGGAGGCAACTCCCAAGGCCATCGATATTAATGCTGTGGCCACGAGAGAGGCAAAGCTGGTTGTTTCTGACGAGTTCATGGTTGTGAAGTGGGCCAAAATCTTATCGCTGCATTAGTTATAGAACGCGTGTGTTGTTTGGATCGTCGATGAATCGTATTAGAGTCTCCAGCTTGAGCGGGGATATTATGGTGTCTTCTAGAGAGATTAATAGCTGATATGCCTACAATCTATAATTTGAGAAGGCTGGTGGCGCTGCTGCTGGTGGCTATATGGAGGCTCGTGACTCGCGTGTCGCGTGACGTACAGCTACCATTCACATGTGTCACAAGTTCCCTAAATAGGTAGGTACTTGGTAGGTCAGTAGTGAATAATGATCACGCACAGTCACAGTGCACATGACTCAGGACTTCTGTCACTCTAAAAGCTACTTACAGCTTCTATCCTTCATCTATACATATATTGATATCCTGACACTTGAGGTATGATTTCAATCAAAGAAAAGGGCATTGTTTTGTCATTCTATTGAGATAGAGCTTTTAGTCACTATTCAATCATCCCAAAACAGCAAAGTTCCAAATCTCTACTTTCCTACATTGTGAGAATACACAATCATCTTCATAGACATGATCAGGGGCTCTTCCTACATCTTTTTGACTCCGAAACGTTGGGCAGCAAGGCAGAGACACCAGGGTTGTTGAAACATTGCCATATCTCGCCATTATCTTGTCGATGCTTTCATCGTTGTGCAGCCGAGCATGTGAATGGACACATAATAGAAGTAGATGATCATACTTTGCTTGCTTTGCTCTTCCTCCCTCGCGTTGTTCGCCCTGTTGCTGGCTCTTCATAAACTCTTCCAAAGTACCTTTAAACCCAATTAAACCACGGACACCCTTTGGTTGAATACCTGCCCAGTCTTCTTGTAGAGCAGGGTCGATTGAAACACATTCCCACTGCCTTAAATAGCATGCCAATACTGCAGTGCGAGGTGTAGATCCATCTCCTATACAAGGACACTTCACTCTACTTCCATTCTTCTTCATATTTGGCTGCAGCCCGTATTGACCAGCAGCTTGAATCGACGCCATTGACTCCGAAACGTCTTTAGCCGATGTACCCACACGGTGCAGTTTACCAGCACGGTAGTGCCGACTCATTGCACGGTATTTTGGTTTTTGTGGTGCTTGTGTACTGCACTCTGCACTGTGCTGTGTACTGTGTACTCCGGCTGCACTGGTATTTGCACTGCACGGCAGTGCAGCAAAAAAAGCATTCACGAGTCTTCGGGCAAGTTGGATGTTGGATGGTGCAATGAGTCGGCACTAATCATTGCACCACCATGCTGGTAAACTGCACTGTGCGCAATTGCCTATCACCATGCGATCGTCAGCCGCAAGCGGCATCATGACATGAAAGACAAGAATAATGCGTATCGTAGGGCAAAATGGGTAGATAAATAGAAAAATTATTAGAGTGCAGATTACCTGCACGCAGTGCACATCGTCAGAGTGCGAATCTATCTACCATTAACAACAAATCAAGCAAGTGATATTTCGAGCTTGCAAGTTTGAGGTGTTTTGACCGTGCAATTCGTCGTTACTAACATGCTGGTAAACTGCACTATTGGGGGTACAATCACACATGCAGCTGTGCACTCATTGGAAAAAAGAGAACCGTGACTCGTGTTTGCCTGCGTGCAGTGCAGGCGAGTACACTGCACTGGCACGCGCTGCGCTTGTGCCGTGCGTGTACTTTCGCCTCTGCACTGTACACAGGGCGCACACTCATCACAGTTCACTTTTTTCCATTTGTGCACCGTGCATGTATTTATAGTAAATACCTTCAATGAAACAATATCAGGAAAACACTTCAACGAAAATAGCTTGTCTACATAATCACAGTATCCAAAGTTATTTGGTCTTCGAATGATTCCTGATTCACTCTTGCGTCCCTGCTTTGCATTTTGCTTTGGTTGTTGTTTGCATCGTTTTGCGGTTTGATTCTTTCTGCATTGACGGCACACGTCTACTTCTGGCTCTTTGGCAAATTTCTTCTTGGGAAATAGATGAGCCGCCAATGATTGATGGCATTCATTGCATATTCGATGTTGCTGTTGTTTTTCTGTGGATGTGATGGCAGGAGTTGGTTGAGACGGTGCCACTGGTTGACAAAGTAGCATGTCGTTTTGTTTTTGCTTTTTGTGCTGCTGCGCGTTTTCATTTTTGCTGCTCATGATTATTGGATTGCTAGTGTGGTATGTAATACTATTCAACGACAACCTGGAACTTACTTATCGTATGGTGGATTGGATGCTATTGGATGTGTCGCTTGAAACTTGAGGGCGCGCGTAGCTGGGTAGATATCCGCAGGTAGGTAGGCGGGCACATAAAGAATCTGGGTTGCCGGTTGCCGCAAGTAGGTAGTATCTCTCTAGAGAGAGATAGATACGTGGAGACGGACCGAGGAGCAAGATGTCGTAAGCGAGAAGAGAGATGAGTGGTTGAAAGGGTTTCTACATTAGTAGGAATCAGCAGTCGATTTTGTGCGGTTGGCTTTGAGTCAAAATTCTTTTCTTGGTGCGCGTGCGCGTGTCATCAAGTTCGATGTTCCTTTTCATCTCTCCGTTCCGTTCATATCATACACATCACTAGCATATCTACTTAGGCATAGGCACTATACATCACCGTAGCGCCTATCAATATGACTGCCGCTCTTTATTACCCACCCATCATTATCCTGCTAGCAATAGTACTTGCTGTAGCTAACGGCGATGCCACTCTCGACACGGCTCATGATATCCTTAAATCTACTTCGCCCGAAGCTGTGGTGTCATCAACCTATCCTTCCGTCAAACTAAGCTTGAAATTCCAGGAATGGAAGAACAAGTTCGAGCGCGAGTACAAATCCATCAAGGAAGAAGCGTTGCGTAAACTGATCTGGCTTGACAATCATGCACATATCGAAGCACACAATGATCAGCTGCCTCCGCCAAGTTACACACTGGGCCACAACGATTTCAGTGACATCAGTAATGATGAATTCAAGCAAAGGTTCTTCTTGGGGGAGTATAGTCCTGGTATCTTCGATGCAAAGGGTCGATCGGATAGATCCATCTTTCCATCCACTTCTCAACAGCGGAAGTTACGTGGATCTGAAGATGATGTACTTGAAGCAGAAAAAGAAAATGAAGATGAAAGTGATTCTGAGCCAGTGAAGGATGTCCCAGAATCAAAGAATTGGAATGATGAGGGGGCAGTATCACCAGTCAAAAATCAGTGGTTTTGTGGCAGTTGTTGGGCATTTAGTAGTGTAGGGGCCATAGAAGGTGCCCGTGCGATCGCAACAGGGAACCTTACTGAATTATCGGTTCAGCAACTTATTGACTGCGATCTGACAGATTTGGGTTGTGGAGGTGGGCTAATGAATAATGCTTTTCAGTATGACGAAGATAGCGATGGATTGTGCTCTTATGAGGACTATCCTTACGCCTTACACCGTCATTGGTTCTCCGGATGCTCGAGATATTTGCCTTACTGCAATCCGGTACCACACTCGAGAGTTGCAAAGTTTGTTAATGTAACAGAAACTGAGGATGATCTAAAGGCGGCGATAGCTACTCAGCCAGTGTCTGTCGCTGTGTCGGCAGGCACGGCTGACTGGCAATTCTACAGGAACGGAGTATTTAGTGGAGGCTGTGATGATGACATTGATCACGGCGTTTTGGCTGTGGGCTATGGACATTATGATCCAACAGTGGATCCTAATGCATGGACGAACGCAACTGCAACGGACTACTTCCTGATCAAGAACAGTTGGGGAACCCTCTGGGGTGACCAGGGATTTATCAAGCTTGGCCGTGGAGTTGGAAATGAAGCGGAAGGTGGGTCTTCATGTGTATTGAAGTTTGCTAGTAGACCCATTATGAGAAAAGATGAGTAGAGGACAAATCCAAGTGTAATTCATGTAATGTACAGGTTCAAAAGATAAAATATTAAGGCAACAATGATACTTCCACGTAATGTAACGAAGGCCGGTGTTTTTTATCATGTGGTCGGTGTTGTCGACACCCCAATAAGTGCTTAGATAAAGATCTCGCGCCTCATTCTGTTCAATACCCCATAGTCTCTTGTTTTGTCCTCTGCCTCTGCTTTTAGTACTCGAATAAAGACGTGCAGGAAGAAGGTTGTTCACGCCGGCAATGTNGTGTACACACCCGTAGTTGATCATCGCCTGGGTAAGAACGTTTGCGTGGATCGTACTCCAACATTTGTTGTCGCCTCCCCTCTCACGTACGTCCCCTTAGCAAACTCACTCTCTTCCCAACCGTTGTAGAAGAACTCGTAACCTCCAGCAATTCTCTTTCCATCTGGTCCGGGTGGCACAATCTTTGCACCCGCAGGAGTGAAGTGGCCCATGTACTTTTGGTTAGAATATTTTGCTTGAAAGCTAAATGAGTCAAAGTCACCAGGGTTGTCCACACTGCTGAAGTCAGTTGGAGCATCAAATTTGGGAGCATAGACATGATCTGTAGGAGGTTGGGGAGGCAACCAACCTGGAGGGGCGCCTGGAATTGCAGCGTTTGGATGTGATGTCAATTCTTCGCCCAGATCATCTCTATCCAATGCAGGAGGACCTGTATCTGCAGCCCTCACGTCGGATCTGTGCATGTTAGCCTCGTCTCCTTCTTCATCGCTGTCTTCACCATCACCACGAGCATCAAAATCGCAAATCATATTCTGCACAATTTCCGCCCCATTGTTCGTGGCATCTACGTTGACATTGCCTACGTCGCCTGCTGCCCCGTTCGCACCGTCGGCCGGAGACCTAATCGACGAGCCGGCGACACTTTGCGCAAAGGGAGACTCTCCTACGGTAGTGGGAAGTCGTGGAGGAGTGAGACCAATGACCCGTCCAGCTCTGCGTGCAACTGCTCCTAGAAAAACACGTGCTGGTGATGGTTGCTTTGCGGCTGCCTGCGGTGGCCCGTCCATGTTGTTCATGATCTTTATTTGTTCTTCGAAAGTGAGCGCTGTCATCGGTTGAGAAGAGGAGGTGGCGCCAAATTAATATCGAGTTCCTCCGTTAACTCCATAAGACTCCAGAGACTAAAATAATAGATAAGACTCCAGAGACTAAAATAATAGTTTAACTATTATTTTAATATAGTATGTTTGGTATGCATTAATGATAATATAATGGTGATATTTCTACATTTACAGAGGCTATATCGACGTAAAATTTGACGCTGATTCCGATTATGCACTCTAAAACGTCTAAAAGTGACTTTATGGTGGAGATAAGGGTTTAAAGTGAGAAATAATAGTTAAACTATTATTTTTGCGCGCGCCGCGCCCAACGATACATTCATCCCATCCCAAATCCCACACATATATACATGACGCTCGCTTCCCAGCAGTAGCGCGTCCGCTGTGTGCCGACACAGTTCCATACATAATATAACCCTGCCGCAACGCTGCCATGGCTACGGACGGGAAGGCAAGCATGAAGCAAGTGTTGCTACCGCTGATTTNTTGGTTGAAGATATCCTCTCAAGGATATTAGGATACGTATCTCATAATATGAGTTGCCCATCTTAATATAATATCTCATAACCAGATCGATGATGCATACTTTCAATATAGCTCTTGCTCAATCACTCCAAGTACTTAGAGAGAGAGTAGACTTCTAATTTTCATACATCTCCAGCCTTCTACTACATTGTCTCCACACCTCCCATCATGCTATTGGTAAAACTCCTCAGTCCTAATGCCACTATGCCAACTCGCTGGTCACCCGAATCTGCTGGGTTTGATTTATGCGCAGCGGAGCCTAAAGTCGTACCTGCTGGGGGGATGGCAGTTATTAAAACTGACTTGAGTGTTGCCTGTCCGGAGGGAACTTATGCCCGTATCGCTCCAAGGAGGCAAGTCGGACAATGCTCGATATTGTGTGCTATGTTATCATGCATTCATATTAATTCCTGCGTTTTGCTCTGTGTTGTGTATATTATATTTAGTGGTGTTGCTGTTAAGAGAATGATCGGCTGTGGTGCCGGAGTTGTCGATGCTGACTGTAAGCTAAAATTGAATGACAAATTAACAGCTTCGCGTCTTTTGTTGTAACCCATCTCAAAATTTCATATTCATACTTATATTTTTCAAATAGATCGAGGAAATGTAGGTGTGGTTCTCTTCAATTTCGGTCATGAGGATTTTCAAGTCTACATCGGAGATCGCATTGCCCAATTAATCCTGGAAAGAATTTCAATGGTTCATGCAGTGCAGGTTGACGAATTGACAGAGACGCAACGTGGTGTTGGTGGATTTGGATCGACGTCTGCACCCAGCAGCGGAAGAGACAAAAGTGATTTACCTCTGTGATAGATTACGAAGTGAGAACACTCACTGTGAAATTGTTGGATTTATTGCGTGCGTCTTTCCATATTTGGTTAAACTATCTAGTGTTGTGTTGATTGCCTCCTATTCGTGTTACATAGATGTGGCACATTTTGGATCGGTAAATGGCATTAATACATAGTTACTTCTAGCTTGTGCAGCTTCTCTCAGATGTCTTGCTTGTTTTGGTATTCAATCAAAGTGGCAGTCCGTTTCCCTGACACAAGTTTCAATACGGATGCTTCAGGTCTACCCTTTCGGAAGTAGCACGTGTACGAGTCTCCATTCGACCAAGTTAGGCAGCCCCATCCGTGTTCGAATCCATCGCGGAACCATCCCGTGTATTTTACATCGCCCTTGAACTCGTAAAAGCCCCATCCGTGTGGAATGAAACGGTGCTTTACCATGCCCTTTCCTTTTTCTCTGCTGTTGCGCGACTTGGTCTTACGAACAGAACCGCTGTATAGTCCACCATAATAATGAATCTTCATTTTGAAGTTAAGTGAAAACGATGCAGCCAATGATGTCTTCTTTGAGAACAAAGCAAATCTGATTTATGAGCCAAGCTCGGATCGGCCAACCCCAAATCAAGCAAGCATATATCCAATAGTTAGTCCTAAGGTAGGGTTCTCAATTCTCAACCAGAATTCTACCTTTTTACAAGATATGTACAGGTAGGCGGAACTGGTATGAACTTTTTTTGAGTTGTGTTTTTAGGAGTCAGCCTCAAACCTAAGTCCACGATTAACTTCAATTTCAAATCTGGCAACGTGTGGTATATAGCTACGTACTTCGCCGGGTTACAGGTTTCAGTCAACTGCTGTTTTTGTTTTGGTGTCATTGCAAGAAGAGATGTCCTATGTAGTAATATAATATATGATATTATTGCTGAGGCTTGTCTCATGATCGGCCTGATTGAGGATCCAACTTGTGTGCTATTGATATATTCAACTTTGATGCTATAAGCGTGAGATTAATATCATGTCAAGATCGTATACAACAACATAAACTAAAGAAAGACTACTAATCAGCATTCAGTGGATGATCGAATAGCGCACTATATTAGGGAGATATAGGAGTAATTCAGAAGTCTGCGTCGAGGCTGAACACTTGATCTTTCTGTGCTACACCAACACCACTCTTAGCATACTCTCCAACACGCTTCTCGAAGAAGTTAGTTTTCCCCTGCAGACTGATCATCTCCATCCATTTAAATGGATTGGCAGCTCCGTAGTGCTTGGGGCATCCAAGGGCAGCCAACAAACGATCAGCACAGAACTCAATGTACTTGCACATGAGGTCTCCGTTCATACCAATCAGGGAAACAGGAAGGGCCTCCACCACAAACTCCTTCTCAATCTGGACAGCATTAGTTATAATCTCGTCAATACGGATAACAGGCAATTTGTTCACGAGCTTGCTGTAAAGAAGGCAGGCAAAGTCACAATGTAGACCCTCATCACGCGAGATAAGCTCATTGGAGAAACAAAGGCCAGGCATGAGACCACGCTTCTTCAACCAAAAGATGGCGCAGAAACTGCCACTGAAAAAGATACCCTCCACGGCTGCAAAGGCGATGATACGTTCGGCGAAGGAAGCGTTGTTGGAGTCGCACCACTGGAGAGCCCAGTGAGCCTTCTTTTGAACACAGGGAATGGTCTCGATGGCATTGAGAATACGAGACTTGGTCTTTTGGTCCTTAATGTATGTGTCAATCAACAACGAATAGGTTTCGCTTTGAATGTTGTGTAGATTATAATGTATGTAAACATATACCAGAAACCAGGAAACAGGTGAGTGTCAATGGTGTATGGTGTACGAGCCAATGTGAAAGCCTACACATTCTTTTCATCTTGTTACCTATGAATATTTTCAACCGCGATTTGAAATCCGTAGAAGAAGCGTGCCTCAGGGCTTTGCACCTCAGTAGCAAAGTTACTGGAGAGGTTCTCGTTGACAATACCATCGGAGGCAGCAAAAAAGGCAAGGACGTGGGAGACGAAATGACGTTCGTTGTCGGCTAGACCTTCCCAATCTTTGAGGACAGAGGAAAGGTCAATTTCCTCGGTAGTCCAGAAACAAGCTAGTGCCTTTTTGTACATGACCCATATCTCTAGGACGAAGACATACAGAGGGAGGTGAGGCAGAGTATGCAAGTAACATTTGGGCAAATTGTCAATGCTGAGCCAGTCATGCCTCCACCTACCTCGTTATCTTGGATCGGGAACAACACAAAGCGGCGTGGGTTGTCCCTTAGTAAAGGCTCCTCGTCTGCGACATCGGCTTTGATATCTGCACCATTATCAAACGAACATTCCAAAAACGACTTCATCGCCGTGGATTTTATTGTGGTCCAGCTCTAGCGGTAAAAATAGAAGTCGTATGTATATCACCAAGATAGATACTCAGACCTGTGCCTGTGGGCAGAAAAAGAGATTTAGTAATTCTCTCTTTTCTTAGCTTTTCTCCATTAGTGCTTTTGATTGCATCCCGCCTCTCTAGCAGTGCTAATACTAATAGCCAGAGTCCTGCCTGAACAAGGCGGCCATTGGCCGTGCCTCCATTGATACTGCTGTTTGTTTACCCAGCGCGTGACAGATTGGAAATTAGGGTGCCTTATCCTTGATCTGTATACGGACTCTCTACCGATATGTAAGTATACGNAAACTTGAGTCTGTTTCTGCCAGTATCGTAAGTTGTTTTATTATATATATATATTTAATATTATATATATTATATATATATTTAGTATATTATATATAATTTTTTATAGTAGCAGTAGCTATGAACTATTCCAGGTCAAATTCGGATGGCACCACCAACCAAAGCAACACCCCACCCACGAAGAGGAGGCGTTGTCGCTCATCCTTAGTAATGGGCGCGGCAGCGATGAGTGGTGCGGAGCGCACAAGAAATTGGAGAGAGCGGCAAAGAAGGAAGAAGGCCGATGATCCCGTGGCTACTTCTAACCTTGATGAGAAGAGGAAAGCAGCCGCTGGTGTGGAAGAAGAAGATGTTGAGATGGAGTCTGACAAAGCAGGTTCTCCCATCATGCCAACAAAACAACGTTGCCGAACCTCCTTGAAGCTGGGTGCGGCAGCGGTGAGTGCTGTGGAGCGCAAAAGAAAGTCCAGAGAACGGCAGAAGAGGAAGGCCGAAGAACGGGCTTGCAATCAAGGTGAACAAGATCACACTGAAGTGGACAAGGAAGCGATGAGAGCGGAGCGCATCAGAAATTGGAGAGAGCGGCAGAAGAGGAAGAGGGAGGCCGAAGAACAGACTTGCAAATAATTATTAATATATAACTATAATATAATATATAATTATATATGGCATGAAGGTGGACAAGGATGAGGATGAACTGGAGGATATTGCCTCTGGCTTGGACGAAGTTATCCAGGAATGCGTTAAGGAGTACCAGGAGATGCTGGGTAGTACTCCATTATGTATTCGAGGGAGGGAGAGGACGAGCCTCTCTAGAGAGGACGAGCCTCTCTAGAGGACGAGCTAAGTTGAATCCCTTTCTCCTTCTTCCCTTTTAAGGCCATATTTTTTAAAAACGCCAACTCTTCCGCCCTCGGACGGACGGACACCTGTTTTTCCGAATAGCTCTAGACATACTAAGTAAGTATAACTTACCTACATGTACTAGGTACATGTTAGTAGAGTTAGTTAGTCTTTACTTTATAGCTCTCCCTAGTATGTCCGGTCGAATACATACCGCAGCAATCGACATCTGCCCCATCGATGGTTTGAGTGTTATGCGGG
>JALLBH010000068.1:0-65274 GCA_036940005.1 Skeletonema menzelii
TCATCTCAACCGGACAGACTGGTCCCAACAGGACAGACTAGTTTTAGACTGGTACTTACGATAGATAGAATGAAGTTGGTGTTGTGTTCGCAGTTCGCATCGCTCGCTGATCGATAATATATAGATCTGGATCTTTTTGTTACTGTTTCTTGTGAGCACTCTCTAGTAGCCATTTCCTTTCACAAAAATACGAAGTCTAGATGTATCTCTTCTCAAAAATCGGCTTAGCTCCACGTGTCAACCACAGTTTGTTGTGCGTCATCCCAAAGCCAAATGGTCGCGCAATTTTGCCACCTGCCGCCAAAAATTGGCAGCAATGACGCTCGAAGCTCGCGACACCCACCACATACTGCTTTTTGCCAAAAGGAGAGCAGAGCAAATGAATCTTCCGCCACCACTTATTGCATCTCTTGCTTGGAACACTGGAACATACGCACCTTTGCTTCTCTTCCACAAATAGTTGTCATCGTTAACTTGCACAACCTATCAATAAATAGCACTACAATGAAGTTCTTCTTCCTCCTTGCCACAGTAACCTCCACCGCCACAGCCTTCACCACAGGCTTCGCCCCATCCGTCGTCACCAAATCCGCTTCTTCGTATTCATTCTCTCTCAATGCCGAAGCTGCCGCTGCCACCACTAATGGCACCGATAAAAAGAAGGTCATCATCCTCGGAGGAGATGGATTCTGCGGATGGCCTACATCGCTTTATTTGAGTGATCAGGGACACGATGTTGTCATTGTGGATAATTTAAGTAGGAGGAATATTGATACGGAGTTGGGATGTGATTCTTTGACTCCTATTCAAAGTCCTGCGGTGAGTTTTGAATAGATGTGTGTGTGTGTGTGTGTTTTGAGATAGTGTGTTGTTGTGATTGTATTATTGGAACTGTGCTCTTGTGCGGCAAGTGTGTCTACCAAGTAGACACACATGTTGTGTGCACATAGCGGCGAAGGTGTGAGGAGCATAGCCAACGACACACACTTTTGTTTATCAACGGGAAGAAAGTTTATGATTAATGCACTTATGGAATTACCGTCTGATGTTGCGTCTAATAATTTGGATGCAGCAGATTGAAGATGATTCTGCGGCTTGAATGAAACTTGTTGCCATGCAGAGAGAGAGAGAGAGAGGAAGAAAAGGCATTTTCTATCCATTTGTTGGGTTTGATCGAGAAGGAATATTATTGTTTCTATAAAGTATCACATTCACCTCCATTCACAAACACGCTAACACTTCTTTTTGTCAATCTTCAGGTCCGTGTCCAAGCATGGAAGGAAGTTTCAGGAAAGGATATCAAATTTGTCAACCTCGACGTTGCCAAGGAATACGATCTTCTCGTCCAACTCATCAAAGAAGAGCAACCCGATTCCATCGTTCACTTCGCCGAACAACGTGCTGCTCCCTACTCCATGAAAAACTCCAAATGCAAGCGTTACACCGTTGACAACAACGTTTCTGGATCCAACAACTTGTGCTGTGCCGTAATTGATTCCGAAGTTGATGCTCACATTGTCCATCTTGGTACTATGGGAGTGTATGGATATGGAACATCTGGAGGTGAAATCCCCGAGGGATACATTGATGTTATCCTCCCTGGTGGACGTGAGCAGAACATTCTTCACCCTGCCTACCCTGGATCCGTGTACCATGCCACCAAGTGTCTTGATGCCCTTTTGTGGCAATTTTACCAAAAGAATGATTCCCTTCGCATTACTGATCTTCACCAGGGTATTGTATGGGGAACCAACACCCCCCAAACTATCCGTGATGAGCGTCTTATCAACCGTTTCGACTACGATGGTGACTACGGTACCGTATTGAACCGTTTCCTCATGCAGGGAGCCATGGGAGTTCCTCTCACCGTCTACGGAACTGGAGGACAAACCCGTGCCTTCATTCATGTGACTGACACTGCCCGTTGTATCGAAATTGCCATCAATAACCCCCCACAAGCCGGAGAACGCGTCGAAATCTTCAACCAAATTGCCGAAACTCGTCGTGTCCGTGATGTAGCTGAAATGGTCGCCAAGCAAACTGGAGTTGAGGCTAACTTCCTTCCCAACCCCCGACAGGAGGCTGCCGAGAACGAGTTGGATGTGTCGAACAGGAAGTTCTGCAACTTGGGACTTGACCCTATTACATTAGATGAGGAGCTTTTCAGTGAGGTTACCGAGGTTGTAAACAAGTACAAACACAGGTGTGATCCTACAAAGATCTTGCCAGCCAGTTTCTGGAACAAGAAGAGGGCCGAAGAGTGTGCAACATTGGACCCCAACAGTGTCAAGGTCGAGGTATAAGGGGTATATCTGCTGATTATTTTTGAAAGAAAAGAAGAGGAGACGGTACCAATAAGTCGGTAAATGTTTCTCTTATAAACAAAACAAAAGCTCTTAATTTGGGGGTTTGAAAGGAGTTCATAGTAACAAGATCGGAGTTTTATTAGGAATGTGAATATTAAAAGAATTCTTGATCTGTGTCACATCGTTGAATACTAGAAAAGTCTTAGTTTTATGATGAAGAAGAGGGTTTTCAACAACTCCTTTTTCAGGTGCGTTTTTCTAAAGCAGTTTGTTAGCAAGCAAATAAACTAGATTTAATTGTCTTTCTTATCAAGAAGTGATATCTTCTTTGTCTCCTTCATCCAAAAATACCTCACAACCAAACTCCACAATAGACACGGCACAAAAGGCACAAATATAAAATACATTCCCTGCATCCCATTTGCAAACTCTTTCCAGACATTGCCTCCTTCACCATTCTCGTCCGTACTGGTGGCACTGTCATTCTCATTAGATGTGACTGCATCTACGACTGGATCGTTTTCTACCAACAACGGAGCCAGTATTTTCGTCTCTAATAAATAAAACGACAACGCCAAAGTAGAACCGATTAGGTAAAGCGTCGCAACAAAATCGTAATTTATGCCTTCACGTGGTCGAACTGGCCATGGGACTTGGCTGAACATGGGTACATTATTGGGGCCACTATTCGCTGCTATATTTGAGCCTTCTGCTGTTGTAGATTCAGACGCCATATTATTATTAATCGAGAAGAGAGTTAGGTGATGGTGAGAAATATCTAGGTATGAGGCACGCAGGCTGGATGAGGGATGAGAGGATCATCGAGGCAAGGCAAAAGAGGTAAGAGAGCAAGAGCAAGAGAGATAGAGAGGGAGAGCAGAACTGGCCCGCCATCTACGGTATGAATTCCGACGTACCTTTGGCACCTATTCACTTCGACAAAGACAAAAAGGCAAAAATGGCAGTTTGTGTCATTCAGCGCACTATGTAGATCGATCGAAGCTCGTCTTGTTTGGACTTGCATGGGAACAAATATCATGGCTACCAACAACAACTCACCCCGAACGGACGGAGTCGATACCGTCACCAACAAGCTTGAAAGGTGCGACGATGATGGAAATGTTGATGCTCTTGGTGAGCAGCTCGGTGAAATGGAGATGGAGTTGTTGTTGGGCGAGACCGAGTCAGCGACGAACGATACCTCGCTATCAACTTTGCACGACACTGTGCTTCTGCACATTTTTAGCTTCATCCTGGCAAAAGATAAAGCTTACATTCCTCAAGACGACCCATCTGCAGGAACTTTTCGCCGTCAATTTGGTGGTGTTGTGAGCGTTGGTGAATATTGTCGTGAACAGTTGAAATTACAACTTGCTCTTGAGAAGACGTGCAGCAGATTCTCGGCATTTCTTGGCAAAGACTCTACGATGAGGCTACTTTATCAACATACGGAAGAACACCTTGAGTTTGATTACCAAGTAGAAACTATGCGTGAGAAGCTCTTTATTGCTAATGGAGTGAGAATGGTTAGACAGTACCAAAAACCGTCAGATAACCAAATCAGTAAATACATTGGTGGGGCAGATGGGGTGCGTCGTCTTATTGACAAAATACTGACCAAAATGGTGCAACCATGTGATCCGGAAGTAGCGTATTCCCCAAGTCATACATCTGCAGATATCCTTCGACCACCTTCATTTCCTCCAAATGGATTCAAACTATTTCTCAGAGGGGATAGTATTGCATATCTGACTGAAGTAGTTGAGCAGCACATGGTCTACAGATTGAACAATGCTTGGACCGCAGCTTTGTTTCGCTCAAACCCGAAGGAGATCCATCCATATCCAACACTATGCGGAAATGATATCATGTTCGTTGATTCGATTCGTTCATCTGATTTTGGTACCTTTCATTCATGTACCATTTGCAGTGGTAGTGGTAGACACTCCTGCAGTAGACTATCATTTGATGTTTCTCCCAAGATTTGGCAATGGCCTGACGATAACTGTCTGGAGGAAGATATCATTGGATCTAGACAAAGGCAGCACATGGTCCGTGCCATTACTAGTCGCGCTGGAATAGTGAAGCTGAATGGTGCTCTTTTTGACAGTATCGCAGCAGAAATCTTGCACTTTATGGCTACCATAGTCATTGATGCGTTCGAGGTATCTAAATCTCTTTGGTTCCCTTCCATTAATATTGGGGTTTCGAGAGATCTTAGTGGTGGCGTGACGATGGCATTGATCGATGATGAGATTATTGGGGAGGAGAGAAGAGCCATGAGAGTATTAGGAAAGAGAGAAAAGCAAAGCTATCTTGAATCTGATTACATTGCCAACCATCCTCCACCTTCCAAACTAGATGAGGACGGCAAACATGTATGTGTCATTATACCCCGACAGATCAAAGATGCTGCCGTTCGTATCGGTATGAAGCCACTTCTTGATAGCCAAAGTTGGGAAGTGAGTGAGGGGCAAACGAAGAAAGAAGAAGTGAATGAAGCTCTTTCATTGTATGGGTTATTCTCCCTGGATGACGACAGCTCATCAGAAGTCGGAAGTGACGGTGAATCTGTGTGGCAGCCGAGTAGCGCCGACGAGGCTGACAGTGACGACGACTCAGAAGAGTTGAGCACTGCTGACGAGGCTGAAAGCGAAAGCGACAGCGACTTGGAGTTGTGAATTGTCTGCATACGCATGGTCACGCCTTAAACAAACCAAGATTCCTGCTAGATAGAAGGGTTATTTGTGGATTGCGTTATTTGAGAGAAAGCATGCGAGGTCATTATTGAAACAAGGAACATTCCTTTTATGATATGATACTAAATTTACGTTTACATCAACTTGACATCTTGTTATAGCAATTGACATTTAAGACACCACCTGGCTACTCCTACCCCTACACATGGAATCCATCTGACAGCAGGGTCCAAATGAAATGAAATCAATCAGTTGCGATATGAAACCAGAACTGCAAGATGATTCGTCTTTCTTTTCGGTATTCCCACTTGTGCTGCCCCTGCTCTTGCTTTCCTTGGAGCCATCTTCGAACAAGACTTGGTTGGGACATGACATTCGAGACATTGGAGGTGGGCTTTCTGGATCAGCCAAGTCCACGATCTCGTTGTAAAAGCTATTTCCACTATTTGATGATGCACCAGTAGAGATGGTATCAAAACTTGCCTTCTGAAGTCTTGGTGGAGATTCTGGAGTATTGCCACTCTTGCGCACCTTCGTTGGAGGAGTGGCAGGAGTGCGCATACTACGAAAGAATGACTTCTTGGGAGCATCTGGAGTACTTGTTGCGATTTTTCTCTGCGTGCTGCTACTCGTTGAGCCTGGTGTTTCAGGATGATTGACTGCCGCCGCTACAATCTGGCCATTACCCACTACCTCCCAGTTATGTACTTCCCAAGTCTGCTGATGTTCTACTCCTTTCCTTCTTGGCGATCGCGATGACGAGGGCGAAGTCTCGGTAATGTTGGAAGCCCGAGTAAGACGGTGTTTCCTCTCTTGGATAGGTGTGAGCTGGATCCTATCATTATGGTCATCTGTGATATTCACGGAGCTATCATCTCCAGACGCCAGCTTGGCCTGTCCGTTTCGCATTTGAATCCTGTAATACGATGGCTTTTGTCGATAGTCTCTCTCGGAGCTTGCGCTGGCATTAATGTCGTGCCGTGAGACGCTGCTGCCAGTCTGGATGGGACGTGATAGGCCGAGTCTACTTGTGTCGGCAGATTCGCTCTCTGGAATTGTGAGTGGAGGCCACGATGGTCCACGAGGAAGAGCTGCTATTATCGACTCTTCACTGCTGGCACTGCTCGCGGATGGAGAGCAGCCTTGTTTCGGCCGACGAAAGATGGCCCGATGTGTTGGAGGTGAAGGAGTACGGGCAGGAGAGTTTTGACGTGTTTCATCATTTTCCCCGCCGCTACAACGAAATATTCCCTGCACAGACCTCATTTCTACGATGATTGCCTTCTTGACTCTTCAATTCTATTGTAGTTGCTATCGAATATTATGTTGGTTGCAGTTTGGCGGTCGTGATTAGGTACAGATAGTAGGCAAATGTACCTCCAAGAAGGAGAGGCGCCTCTACTCTTACAAAGATGGCGTCGTTGTGAGGTGATTTTTTTGGCGTTTAAATCTTCCAATCAGCGTAGGAATTAGTATTCAGAAACAAGACTCTGTAACGCTTTGAAGAAGCGCCAGGTCTGGGCGCGCAGCTTTCTTTCCCAGCTGACTGTGTGGTATCCTGCTCTTGGTTTGCGAGTCTTCAATCGCCAACAATGTTTACTTAGTCCTTTTTCATTCTTGAGCATTAGATGTGATGCAAATTCGAGTCGATCGGGGGGTAGAGATCTTAAAATGAATGAATGCATCGTATCAAAGCTAGCTGATGCGAATTACAGATAAGTATAAGTGAAGAAAGATTTGTACTATGTATAAGTAGTTTTATCATGATCATGATCCCAGGTCCCAGGGTCGGGCTCCCACACTCCCATTCATGATTATGATAAGATATGTCTGGGTAGGACAGGGACTACCTCCTCACTAGGGCAGGAGAAGAGTTTTAAATAAAAAAGTCTTGGAAGAGATCGCAAAAAAAGACATCCGAATAAATCTATCGGTGCCTCTCTCGACATCTCTCCAGACTGCTCTTGTCGAAAAGATGGCCTCTTCCGTATCCTTATTGGACAGTCAACGAACAGGAGATCCACTCGAAAGGGTCCGACTCACTCTCCGAGAGCAGCTTCTTCAGACTCGAGACAGGGTCAAGCTAGAATTGCTCGAACAAGAAGAAGCCTTAAAAACATCCAAAAAAGCACGGGAAGATGCTGATGTTGAACTCGATGGAATGCAACGTCAGCTGTCACGGCTCCAAACCAACCTTCAAATGATGGATCAAAGATACGAAGAAGTGTTCCAGAAACGTGTAGAATGCCAACATGATGTAGTCGAAATGAAGCGACTGTACGCAAATAAGCTCCAGAAAGACGCTGATCTGGGTAAAGAGGCATCGACTGGACAAAATGAATTGGATTCCATCTTGCTTAAGATTCGTCAAGCAAAGCAATACAACGACGAAATGAAGAGCGAGGTTGCAGCCACACGAACAATGGCGAAGAAAAAGAAGGGTGACCTGAAGGCTCAGGCGAAACGGAAATTGTCACAAGATACCTATATTGATGGTCTAAATGCTCAGGTCACGAGACTAGAGGATGACATTGCACTCACGGAAGCTCAACTGCGTGCACAAAAAGAGCAAAGTGCCGATGCCAACAAAATGATTCGTGACACAAACTCGGCACTGGAAAAGTTGGCAGCCGAGCAGAAACGCCTCGTCCAGCAATGGAATTCATCTGTCAATGCACTCGGGAGGAGAGACCAAGCCCTTGCGGCAGCTACCAAGGAGTTGAAGAGGGTGCAAGACTCTATTAGAGATTTAGAAGGAGAAAATATGAGGTTGCAGCGAGATATACAAGCCCAGCATGAGAGCAATGAAGCCATAAAGGTGTCAAGGAATCGATTCGATGACGAAATTGTAGCTACGGAGCAAAGCATCCATAATGTCGATACAAATGTGGAAGTCCTTGAAGGAAAGTTCAAATCATGCCAAGAAAAGCTCAAGGATACAAAGCAACAAGAAAAAGAGTTAGAATCAGCCGTATCGAAACTTGAGTCTGAGATATCTACGGCCAATAAAAGATGTGAGCGTCTAATTCGAGAGCGACATGCTATCGAGGAGAAGATATCCACGGCGAGACACGAACAGACGAACATATCTAAGGCAGCAAGGAATCTCGTCAATGAAGAAAAGTCACTGCTTGCCAAAATTCACGACAAGGAGCTTGAGATTGCCACCATTCTCAATGATATCGCTAGGCTAGATATTGAAAAGCTAAACACACAGTCGCACAATACACAGCTACAAAAGAGGTTGGAGGATGAATTGTCGGCACTCCAGAGTGCTGAAGCAAAGATAACTTTGCATGAAGGTGAAATGAGGCGTTGTAACAATGAAATCGAGAAGAAGACCAGCCGTGTTGCTTTGCTCAATCGAGAATATAGCAGAAAAGTGGAAGCTTGTGAAGAGGATGAGCCGCTGGGTCCGTTGGAATCCACAATCAAGAGTCTATCTAATGAAATTGAGCATGTCAACTCTGAAATACAAGATCTACAGCAACAGTGGGCAACAAATCAAGGTAAATTGGTGCAACAGATAAGCAATACCACCTCGATTGAAGAAAAGGAGGAAGAATCGTCTAAGCGACTAAGCATACTTCAGCAAAAGCTACTGAGACTGACGCAGGAGATTCACAGCAATGAGTCATCGGTCAAGTCTCTAGAAACGTCCATGCGAGGACTTCATACCGACATCACACGGCTCAATGACTTGATTGAACAAAATAATCATCTCAAAGATGATCATACTAACAGTATTTCAATCCTCAAGATGGAATCTGAGAGAGAATTGGCTGAGCTTGAAGAGCAATGCAAGAAACTTGAGGACCAAATCTTCAAGCTGAGATCAAGCAAAATGAAAATGCAAGATGAAAGCAGCACAATTGAAAGACAGATTCAGGACTTAACAAGGAAGATTCAACTCGAGAAAGAGACACAGAACGAGTTGCATACTTGCAAAGACGCAATAGATGCCAAGGGAATGGAGAAGGAAATTCAGCGCATGAAGCATAGGCTAGAAGGCTTGGTTAGGACACAGGAGAAGCTGCTGAGAGAAATGCAGTTGGCTATTCAGAAGAGGGGCGACATTGCACGCTGCCGCTAAAAAGAGATAGACGACTTGAAATAATGTTTGTACTAGTGTTCTTGTTCTATCTCGTTCTATATTCATATGTATACATTCTCCTAACTTCACTCTACGCCTACGCACACCTGGCGTGATACTGTACCCTGTCTGTATCTTCAGGCAGTGGCATCGCATGCATCAAAGTATCAGCGTTGCTCTTGTCGGAGGAAGAATCAGATGTCTCCGACGAAGATTGAAGAGCACGCTGCAGAAAAGAAAATCCCTCGCCAACAATTCCTTCCACTCCTTCCAACGAAGCTCTACGAAACATCCGCTCAAGTTCATGATCTTCGTCGTCTTTGACTTCTTCGGCAACACTCACGTCCATACTCTGATCCTCCTCCTCCTCCTCACAATCACCACTACTACTATGACTAGATGAGGAAGACAGGCTTTCTGGTTCTCCATCTTCTTGGACAGCTGTCATGGCATCAATACAATCAGTCTCAGCACTTTCACTATTCTCCTGTACAGTGAAGCATTCAGCACTAGCAAGTAATGTCGATAATACCGACTCTTTCCCTTCACTGATTTCTGCCTTGAGAAAATCCAGAACCTTCTTCCGACTACGACAAGATTCTCTCATTGTTTTGGAATGAGCACGCTTCAATCCAAATTTCTTATCCCAATCATGTATATTCTGTTGCGAGGTTTGGGAGGCCGCCATGACTGATGCGATTTCGGCAAGCCTTGCGGCAATAGTTGTTGAGGTAGTAGGCTTGTCTTGATTAGGTTCAGAGGAGGAAGAATCTTGTGTCTCATTCGAAGGGGATGTTACACGCACTTCCGTCTTCTGCTCATGTTGCATCATGGCCTGAGTGCGAATTTCTGCAGTAAGTTTTGAAATTGTTGCAGTTGATGGAGTGATGATATGTTGTGATGTATCCTTTGGCGTAGCATCAGCGGTACCGTGATCCGATTTCTTATCATCACTGACCAACAGCTTTGTTGACTCATCGTCGCTTTGTGAAGTCATTGACACATTCTCATCATTTAATGGGAGATCGGGAATTCCGCTGTCTGCATCATCATCTGTAGTGGAAGTTGCTGATGGAATTAACAACTTGTTTCCAGCCACCTCACCTGGGCTTTCAATGTAAGATTCTGATAGAAACGTATACAACATCTGATCAATTTGATCAGAGTCCATTCGACGACGTTTTGATTGGGACAAAGGTAGTGGGAAAACTGTTTTCCTATCATCTTCTCTTGATTCTTGGGCATGGTTATTGTTGCAGCTTGTGGACATCTGCTCTGGTTGTTGCAAGTTCTGTTGTTGTTGTTGTTGTTGCTGCTGCTGTTGCTGCTGCCAGTTCACAGGAACAAGAGGATTCTTGTTGTTTCTATTAACATCGTTTCCAGTTGTTCCGACATCCAAGCAGAATCCCAATGGATCCTCGCTATGGAACAACTGGTCGGATGGCAATCTAGTCGGCTGTTTCTGAATTTGACTAGAAAATAATGATGTACTAGACGGTTGAATGATCGACGACAACGAGGGCACAGAGGATGAATAACCAGCTTTTTTTTCCAGCTGCTCCAATTCCAGTTCTTGACGCTGGATATCAGCTCGTAGAGCTTCTAGTGACTGTTGATTCGCTTGGAAGGATTGAGGTAATGAATGAGAGAACAACCTTTGGTGATTGTTGCTGTCATGAAGCAACCCACTGTTATTATGTTCATAATGTGGTGTGTTAGGCAAGGATCTTGTCAAGTTTTGTTGATGACCTCGATCAAGCAGCCCTCTCGATGGCAATATTTGAATTTTTTCGGGTTGGAAATCGTTGTTCTGGGACTGCTCCGATACCAGTTCTTGACGCTGGACCAGTGGCTGTTGACTGGCTTGAAATTGGAGTAATGATTGAGAGAGTTGGTGAGTGTTGCTGTTATGAAGCAACCCATGTGATGTGTTGGGCAAGGATCTTGTCAACCTTTGTTCATGACCTCGTTCCTGCCGCCCTCTCGAGGGTATCATCTGAATCTTTTCGGGTTGGAAATCGTTGCTCTGAGGATGGAAGTTATAGTGATTGTCACTATTATTTGCAAACGTCGGCATATCAAAGGTGCTCTGCTGATAATTCCCCGAATCATCAACGTTATGCCCTAACGAAAATGAAGATCTGTCATCGTTCATCACCATTACAGGCGACATTTGCTGCCTCGTGCCATGAGAATGACTCTCATCCCCACCATTCATGCTGCCGATCTGCTGCTGATGAACATGCATCTGATTCAGCCGAGACTGCACTCCCAACATTTTTTGATGGAAGAACGATCTGCTAGAGTTAGAGGCAGGAGCAAGGGTCTCGCCACCACCACCTGCTAATGATGGTGCGTTAAAACGAAAGGAGTTATTGTTTCCTGTTCCGTCGTTCATTTTGATTGGGCGGCAATTGTCGGCGGTGCACGACCGCCGAATCCGACCTCCTAAGTAGAAAAAAATTTAACCTAGGAACTCATNATTACAAAGGCGTGGTACTATTCCTTGCGGGGTAACTGCGCCATGAGTATCAATCGGCTCATGGGGCTATCTGCACGATCGTTATGCGGCATTACACTTTTGGGCATCATACTTTGTAAACTTTGGTAGAAGAGGCAACGCTCTGATAAAAACGGACGAACTCGAAGACAATCGGTTGAAGAAGGATCATTACGGCTTAGGGGTTGGAAGTGGCTGTGCCGAACACACACAGAGTAATGTTGTGCTGCAAAATATTAATCCTACAGCTGAGGAAGGAAAAAGGAAGAAGAATCACCATCTCATCCGCATTGGTTTTTTATGAAGAAGAAGGAGAATCAATTGTTGTCAGTAAAGCAATCAATGATGGCGCAACACCGCCGCCACTCACTCACCGTCTGAAAACAATTCAAAGATGGTTCAGTTTAAATATCCGCGACATCATTACTAAACAATACCAGAATGAGAAGTTGGACCTTTTTGAGAAGTGGGTGCGGGCCGAGGAGCTTGGATTAGACGATCAAATCACTTATTCATATAATCTGCAATCATTGAAAGATATAAAACGATCACCAGTTGTGAATGCGACCGTATCCCTTAGCACGCCTACAACCACTGCTGCTCAGACGAAAGATGCTGACGATGGTAATGGGGAAGGAAACGCTAATGGAAAATGCAAAAGAGATCTTGGGTGAATATGCGTCTACTTATGCAACCAGTTGACGGAGCAAAATTCTATTTCTGCCGATGGCATTGGAAAGCTTTGCAGGGATTGTGAAGTTTATCTTTCGTCGTGGGACGCAGCTATTTCATTCGTACTTCATTCGTACATGAAGATAATTTGTAATGAAACTCAAGAACTTATTGACCTGACGATGAAAATGCATCGCGAGGAGTTGGGGTTCAATGTTACCCCAAGAAACATGGCATGGAAAAGCATTTGTAGATCAAATGCGTCGGGTAAATGGTGGCATCAAGAAGTTAATCGAGCAGTGGGTTGAGCACTATCATAAGTAGGTCATTGATACGATATAAAGTAGGGGAACCAGAAGGATAAAAACCTGAAGGCAGAGGTCAGAGGAAGTCGTGAATACACTGCAACTCATCCCGAGGTTCTCAAGCGTTTGAAGAAGCTTCTAGATAATCTGCGGAAACGGAAGACACCGGCAGATGTTACTTCAGCGGCAGGTGAAAAGAAGCGCATCAAGATAGAGCGTAGGGCCAAATACGTTGAAGGCCAATCGCGTCCAAGAGGCAATGAATGAAGCAACAATGACTTTAGCAGGCATGTTCGACAGTTAATAATGGTGTAGTGCTACTTCTTGTGAACATACATAGTATCGTTTCGACATGGTGTGGATTTGTCTTCTGACTTTTCACGCTGAGAAGTGCTGGGCGAAGAGGGGAAAAGTGATAATTTTGTCCTCTACTTAAGATTTTCACTTTCACATAGGAATCGGTACAAACATTTTGGCGGGAAAAATCTCGGCGGTCGTGGGTGAGTGCCCTTTGAGAGCTTTCTGCTGCTTCTTCTGTTATCTAGTGCTCGGGCAGACAAGTAGCAGTCGTCAAAGGCATTCGATGGTCGATGGATGCTTCTATGCTTATGTTGCACCCTACTCTGAGCAGCAGCAGCAACAATATTTATCTTTCAAGCCAGCGCCAACATGCCAACCAAAAAGAAAAAGACTGAACTGATGTAATGCAGTTTTGTTAATGTCGTTCAAGCCCGCCCAAGACAAATAAAAGCAGAATAAAACCGGAAGAATGTGGACTCATGCAGTTTTATAAGTGTCGTGATGCTTTGTCCGGTTGTGAAATTGTCTTTCATCATATGGTATACAAAACAAGACACTCTTTTCTTTTCTGCACAGCGGCATATTGGTATTAGGTGCTTTATGTACGTACTTACCTACATACCTCTCTCTCTCTCTCTCTAGAGAGTGTCTCTCTCTCTATCAGAGAGACTCAGAGTCCGTCTCTCTCTCGCTCATGATGTAGAGGTTCACTTTCAAAGTTCCTGGTCTCCTCCATAAATACTTAGTTCAATGACAGAGGGATAATGGAATCAGTGAAGTAGAAGTAATACTCAAATGTAAATAATATCATCCTTAGCGGTACAACTACATATCATGGATGGGCACTCTTTCCATGTACACTGAGAGTAATACAGAAATTGCAAAAGCCCAAGCTAATGGTGATAAGGTGACGTAAGGAGCTTTACTTTACTATTGTGAATAGTAAGTTTAGATTTTTCATCCATAACATTACACAGTGCAAGATACAGTATCAGTTACTGCACTAAGAAACCATACTGTAAAGTAGTCCATGCTCTTTCTTTCTCATCCATGGGTTTAGCCCGATTGTTCCGATAAGATAAGAACAGTTCGTCACCTTCTAGTATCTCACAACGAGCCACCAAAAGCACGTCTCTGTCATCCAGTTGTGCTTCTGTGTCATCTTCGATGACTCTTCCGATGAGCTGCTGCATTGTATCTTCCGACACCAATTCCCTCAAATCTCCAACAGTAAATAATTCTATATTGTGTTCTCGTTCTACATCTGGGTGATTGATCATGTCATGTAATGGTATGACACCACGAGTATTGTTGTAGTACGGGCCTAGATTGGCTGTTCTACTGACAAGTATACTGTATAACTTTGCAAATAGAGATTCAGACATGATGTGATTGTTATTTTCTTTCATCCATTCTTTTGCCGTGCTCCAATCTCTTACGAAGGCATTGTATCTAAAGTCGCTTGCCTCGATTGCAGTCTGTTGTGAAACATTTGCCTTGTTCATTAGGTTTTGTGCATCATTGTCGTTGGTAGGACTGGGTGGCTCAGGTCCCATAAACTTATCTATCCATTTACTGAATATTCCGTTCTTGGATGCAACCATGCCAACATAAAGCGTAAACGAAACTGGCCACGATGATGTAGAAGACAGCGATAGCAAATTCTGCAGTAATATAGACGCTTCTTCTTCATCATCATCACCCGCAGAATATAGAGACGTAGGGTTGGACAACGTCAATATAGCTGTTTTGGGTATATACGCCAATACATCTCCCTGTTGAATTGTATTTGTTGACTCTTGTGATACATAAAAGGCGCCCCTCCCAGCAACAGATTTGTTTGTCGTTTGTACAACCACTCCTTCTTCTTTACTGCCATTAGATGATGCTATACCTCGTACTCCTAGTAGTTTCAATGTTTCATGTAGTGATGTGTCGATGACACTGCCATCGTCGCCAGAGCGCGCCGAAGCACGTAATGTGAAGGCACGTTCATAATACCTAACAACTGGAGTCACAAAGGACGGCCGAAGAGGATACTGCCAACCAATTACCAGCGTAACGCTGGTGAGTACATTCAACAAGAGAAACATCGGACTGGAGGGGTTTTTCTTCGTTTGCTCTACTCAGCGGGGCGGCGGGGCGGGGGCGGGGATTGATGATTGAGATTTTTGAATCACTGATCGCTGATCGTGTCAGAATTTTTCGATGCTAGGCTTATCGGGCTTCCCCGCTGCTCTTTAGGGGGCATAAATTTTAAGTTATTGACTAGTAGCTAATAAAAGGGGGGATGATACCCTTTTGTCTCTACCGTCCAAGCCATCCAGATGGGGCAAGATACTTGCCTTTCATTTTTCGATTATCTTGGAAACAATACCAATACCCCCTTCGAAGACTCCTCTCACAATTTAATATTATCATCAGAGCAACAACCATGAATACTAAATTACTTCTCAAATCAGCATTGGTCTCTGGTGCAGCCTGTGCCTTCACGCCGTCGCTACAAGTCACCAAACGCACCAGCGGCATTTCGATGAGAACCGTCGCCAGAAATAACGGTCCTGTACAACATGTGCATGTGTCTTCATTGCAACATCGCAAGCTTCTGAAGTGTAGATCCAGCAAGTCATTATTATTCTACACCAATGATCCTTCAGATATCCAAGATGGAGAGTTGAATGTCTTTGAAACGCCGTCATCGTCGTCAACGCCTCCTTCAACACTTGCTATAGATTTCGATAGAATTCAACATGATGAAGTGCTGAATAGGATCACTCAACATATAGATGGTGAGTACGACACTACGGACCTCTTTGGGGAGGAGCATATCTCTTCATCCTCGACCGATCTTATAGGGGCGTCCAGTGAAGGCGTGGCATCGATAGAATCATCATTAGAACCTCCAAACAAAACCGGATCAGCCCCGGTAAAAGGAACAACATCAGTCTCTGAAACTCGACAGATTATCAATGAAGTCACCGCCATTGCCTTGCCCTCTCTAGGCGGAATGTTACTAGACCCAATCATGAGTCTCATCGACACGGCCTGTGTCGGACAAGTATCCACCACAGCCTTAGCAGCAATGGCGCCATGCACATCTATTTTTCAATTCATTTTCTTTGCCTTCTTCTTCATGTCAGCGGCGACTACCAACCTGGTGGCAAGCAACCCACCTGAAAGTGTTTACTCTGTACATGATACAAGCGAGGCAGCGAAGAGAGTTGACCTGAATGAACGTGTGGTTAGTAATGCATCATTACTTGCCCTTGGACTTGGTACACTAGTGAGCGTTTCACTAGTCAAGTTTTGCGACCCGTTATTGACATTGGCAGGTACATCCCCTGCCTTGCTAGAAGCAGCAAGACCCTACCTATTGATTCGTGCCGTCGGCATCCCCTTTGTATTTCTCGCTACAGTATTGCAAGGAGGTTCATTGGGACGAGGAAATGCATGGCGCCCACTCAAAATCTTTGGTGCGGCCGGTGTTGTCAACTTGATTGGAGATGTGTGGTTGACCTTGATGAAGGGATGGGGAGCTACTGGTGCAGCGACCGCTACTGTCGCAGCACAGATTGCAGCAACTTTATATTATGTGGTTACATCGGCTAGACTAGAGAAAGGTGTGGATGCGTCTTCTCAGCCTCTTCGTGATGTAGCACTGGTGTGGAGAGGGTTGCCTTCAAACCATGTAGTGAAAACATTTATGAACGTTGCCGTGGCTCTGTTTTCGCGATCTATTGGATTGATGCTTGCCTATTCAATGCTGACAAGGACTGCTGCATTGGGTGGGACGTTAGCATTGGCAGCTCATCAGGTAACACTCCAAGTTTGGTGGCTGCTAAGCTTCTTGCCGGAGCCGATGAGTGTAGCTGCACAAACTCTCATTACTCGTGATATGAAAGATCGACAACATCGTGTTCCAAAGCTGATCAAGACATTGTATGGAATGTCAGCCACATTGGGTGTGTCAGCAGCAGCGTTGACATTTGCAGTACTAAAAAATTCTCACGTAACGAGTGCGTTGGTTGCTGATGTCTCAGTACAAAAAATGATAGCTACAATGGTTCCATTTGCTGCATTGTCGCAAGCATATTGTCCAATTGCAACAATATCGGATGGAGTTTGCATTGGATTGAGCTCATTTTCACAATTACCAACAATCATGTTGGGTTCATTCTTCACGACAGCAGTTGGACTGTCGCTCGTGGCTAGTCATGGTCTTGGAGTCGTTGGAGTTTGGGCGTGTATGAATGTCTTCCTTTCGTCGAGGATCTTAGGACATTCAATCTTGAGCAAGAAGCTACGAAAATACCTTAAGCTAGCGTTCAAAAGGAATGCGTCTACGAGAGGAAGCGCCGTGCCTTCTCCTGTTGCAGCGTAAGCGTGATTGTGATTGAATAAATGTATCCACAGAGTGTCCACTAGAACAAAACAGAATAGCTAACAAAGAGCAAGTACAGCTAAAAGTAATTCCTAGAAATGATGTGCTGAACGGAACACCAAGTAGCCTCATACCATGTCTATTCACTCAGTAACTCAAAGAAGAAGAACAACTATCCAAATCGTTCTCATCAATATTCGCACCTACAATCTCCTCATTAGCTTGAGGGAGGAGATTCTCAATAGCGCCTGCATCTACGACCTCGCCGGCACTCATATTGGCTTCGTCCTCTTCAACTTCGGATGCATGATTGTCTAAATCACCATTACTATCAGCATCCTCGCCGATATTGTCCTCTAAACAAGCGGCGACTGTTACTTGACCAAAGTCCTTTGCATCATCATCACAATCTTCATCTGAGCTATCGTCTTCCGAGGATGATGTGTAATACATCAACCTCGCTTCTTCCACTTCCTCGTGCCTTGATCGACCTTCGCCTGCTTGCCAGCTTTGGCTATCAAGAAGTGGCTTCATGCCAATACGAGCTGCAGCATCTTTTATCTGGCGAGGAATAATGACACATAGCTGTTTGCCTTCCTCATCAAGCGTCTTTGGAGGAGGTGGGGGAACCTTCGAGTAATCAACTTCATAATCATTACTCTGTTCAGAAGAACGAGAGCCATCATCATCCTCTTCATCAATGGTGTCATTAATACCGGCGTGAAAATCATCATAAACCCCGATATTTTCATCATGAAACCATAGAGACTTGGAGGCTTCAAAGACGTGAACGACAATTATAGCCATAGAGTGCAAGATTTCTTTTGAGATACAGTCAAAGGCGCCTCCTGACAGCTTCACAATTCCAGCACGACTAGCAATAGCTCTGACCATGCGCTGTCGTTGATCAGCTCCAATAATGTCTTCCACCAAACACCCTGTGTGCCACGTCCATATTCTGTTAGCATCGCCAGCTGATAGTCTATTACAGCTTTGCAGTCGTCTATGTTCATTAATATGAATATAAAGCTGTTTACCGAAATCAGATTCACGAATAATCTTATCAACAAAGAATAGATCACTGGGGCGAACTGTTGGATAAGAATGACGGCTTGGAGGGTCCGAACGAAACAAGGCCGCTCTCAGAGCACTAGTCAATCTAGATACCATGTGCTGCTCAACTAATTCAGTCAGATAGGCAATACTATCCCCTCTGAGAAATAATTTGAATCCATTTGGAGGAAATAGAGGCGGCCCAATCATTGTTTGATGCACAATTGGTACGGTATCGGATCGTGGGACCTCCATCTTTACCAGCATCTTGTCAATAATGGTACGAACTCCATCGGCCCCGCCCATGTAACCACAAATTAATGTATCTGTCTGTTTTTGGAAGTGACGAATCATCCCAATTCCCCGTTGAAGAAACATTTTCTCACGTTCACCTTCCACTTGGTATTCAAACTCAACTTTTGGTTGTCCCTTGTAGAGTAACCTCATTGTAGAGTCTTTGCCAAGAAGTGAAGAGAATCTGCGACATGTTTGCTCAAGAGCGAGCTGCACGGACAAAGTATCGTTGCTTCGACCGCTGAACATACCTTTTTGTGGCGCCAGAACAAAACTGAAAACATGGAGCAATACGGTTTCCGGCATCGTGGAGAAGGTGGGCAAGATATTACTATCGCTGGGTGCGACGATACCGGCTGGCTGCTGATGCTGAATAAACACCTGCTTCGATGCACGGAGCTCAGTGCCGTCACTGTCATCTCGTTTACGCTTGTTGGTTGGTGCGGTATCTTCGCCTTCGCCAATCGAACGGGATAGTGTGCTGCTTTTATTGCCCATTGTATCGCTCCTGATGTTGTCAAGTTGTTGCATGTGAATGTTGATGAGTAGAGTGTGATCGAGAATCGAGGATCGAGCGAGGTGGATTTCAGATTTGAGAAAAGACTTGGGGAGAGGAGAGAAGTCGGGAAAGGTCACCAACAGTTTAGGAACTCATCTTTATTAGGTCACGACGCACGTTCTGTACTAATTCCTACACTGGTGTGGAAACCTCCACCCCAAAAAATATCCTCCTCGCTTTTTCTCAATGACGCTCTTTGCTAAGGCCACACAACTTGTGCACAGATCTTCTCACTACCACCTCCACCTATCAACAATGACCAAGTTCACAGGCTCCCTCGTAGGCATGGGTAATCCCCTCCTCGATATCTCCGCCGACGTCGGCCAAGACATCCTCGACAAATACGACGTCAAGGTAGACAACGCCATCCTCGCCGAGGACAAGCACCTTCCCATCTACAAGGAACTAGTTGACAACTACTCCCCACAATACATTGCCGGCGGTGCCACTCAAAACTCCATCCGTGTCGCTCAGTGGATCATGACTGCCAATGGCAAGCCGGGGCAGACTGCCTACTTTGGCTGTGTGGGGAATGATTCTTTCGGAAAGCAACTCGAGGACTGTGCTGCCGCCGATGGAGTTTGTGTTCATTACATGAAGGATGAGAGTACTCCCACTGGAACATGCGCCGTGCTTGTTAAGGATGGAGAGCGTTGTTTGATTGCCAATCTTGCTGCAGCCAATAACTTCAAGCCTTCTCACTTGGAGACAGATGAGTCCAAGGCTATTTATGAGAGCGCTAGTTTGTACTACATTGCTGGATTCTTCCTTACCGTATCAGTGGATAGTTTGAAGATCATTGCCGAACATTCGATTGCCAATAACAAGACATTCTGCTTGAACCTTTCGGCACCATTCATTATTGACTTCTTTGCTGATCAGGTTGCCACCGCCTTGGAGTATGCCGACTTTGTGTTCTGCAATGAAAGTGAGGCTGAAGCCTACGGCAAGAAGCACGAGCTTGGAGACGATTTGAAAGAGATTGCATTGAAAATTGCCGCCAGTCCAAAGAAGAATGCGGCTAAGAAGCGTTATGTTATCTTCACTCAGGGATCTTCCTCAACTATTGTTGCACATGATGGAAAGGTAGAAGAGTACAAGGTTGTGCCTCTTCCTAAGGAGGAATTGGTTGATACCAATGGAGCTGGTGATGCCTTCGTTGGAGGATTCTTGGCTGGACTTTTGGCTGAGAAGAGTGTTGGTGATAGTGTTGAGCTTGGCCACGAGGCTGCTCGGTTTATTATTCAGCAATCTGGAACTACTTTGACCAAACCCTGTGAGCTCAAGCTTTAAATGAATAATAATATTTTACTTAAGAGATATTTTTTACGCTACAATAAGTTTACAAAACACAGTATACATCAGGGCATTCCGCTCGTTCAAGGCAAACAAATTCCAGACAACACATTCTTGTATTCCTATTCTGAACTCATATTCAACATAAACAACTCCATTCGAATACACTCCAATTCTTCCTTGAGTTTCTCCTCTTTATCAATAAGCACCGATCTACACTTCTCCGCTTCCTTCAACAAACCTTCCTTTCGCTCTCTTTCCGCTCGAGCCGATTCCACTTGGGTTTGAAGTGACCTCAATTCCGATTGGTCCAGTAACGACTCATACTCGGATAGTACCTTCAATCGATTTCGTTCGTGTTGAAGGTCGGTTATTTGGCGTTTCTGAAAGGACACGAGTTGCTGCAGCGATGTGGCAGCAGCATCACAACCACGAAGTTTGATTTGCATTGTGGATATTTCATCCGTGAGGTCTTCTTGGTCTTTTTCTTCTTCGATAACAGCAGACGCACCAATGTTCTTTTCATCTATCCCCCCTAGCCCTCCGTTTCTATTACCTCCATCCCATCGAAACATTGTCTGCCACGAAAAACTGTTGCGGGGTGTACCACCCTCGGTTATTGCAGATGCGGCATCATCCAACCCGTCTTGTTTCTTTGCGTTCCTTCTTCCAAAAAAACTATTGCGGGTACCCCCCTCGGTTATTGCAGATGCGGCATCATCCACCCTGTCTTGTTTCTTTGCGTTCCTTCTTCCAAAAAAAAATGATGATTCAGATGATGTTGATGTAGATAGCCTTCTGTCTCGTTTCCAACCAAACATAATTTTCACGGGGGCACCATTACTGTCAGCTTGGTTCAAAATGGTATCTACAGTACGTGGTGCAGCACGATCCGCTCTACGATCTTCCTCTTCCATCTCGTCATCAGGGGCTCCCCAGTCCAAATTACTCCGGTCCAAATTAGGAGTCGTTGATTTCATGGAATTTGAATGATTTTGATTCGAGTAATCGGATAGATTTAATGTACGTGTGACTTCCTGGTCTTCTTCTGACCATTCGATTGATGAGGAATGTCGTCTAGAGTGCGGTTGTGGTGCCTTTTGTGCCTGTTTCATGACACGACTATCTACAACCACCACATCATCCTCAGGTTGTTGTTCTTTGTCTTTCTTCATCTTTGCCTCCTCCTCTTTCTCTTCACGTTCCTTTGTTCGTTGCTCCTTCAGCATCTTTTGCAACATTACCCAATCTTGCTCCAATTTGGAAAGTGTATTTCTTGACTCATCTTGTTGAGAACCTAGTAGTACTACGTCGAGACGCATCGTTCGAAGGAGAGATTGGGTAGATCGACTGAGATTTTCGAGATTGTCGACGGTGTCATCGAAGTTGTTTAGCGTGGTTGTTGTCATTTCTGTTGCCATGATTATGTTCGATGTTGTAGATCTGTTTTTAATAATAGCTTCGAGCAAAAATATATATTGTGATTGGTCTGTATATCAGACTACTACGATAACAGCGATCAAATGAGACATGTATATTCTTGTAGGCGACGGGTATTCGACGGCAGGGCGCATGAAATAATCAGTGTGGCGGAGAGTACCATAAGCCGTACTTAGTGCGTACGTGGAGAATAATGGTCATCGGTCATCGGAAATGAAAATCGAAAATCCAGACTCCCATCCAGTCAACAGTCACAAATTCAGTCACTAGTTAGAGAGCCACATTTCAGCGTTGTCCACTATGTACTCTTGCTAAAAGCAAACACCACAATGGTTGTTGTGACTATGCTGTATTATATATGAATATAGTGACGCGAATGGAAGTTAGAGGTTGCCGTTCCACGAGAATACCATGCCGGTAGAGAACATCTCCTACCTACCTTACTTTGCAGCAGTCAAGTTACCAATGCTTTCCACATGCTTCATTATTGTTTTCTTATTGGATTCGATCAAGATCAGGACCAAACTGGAACATACAAACAACACGCCAGCAAATGTTATTGTCTGTGGATGCTGCTCTAACACAATAATCCCCAGCAGATATGCCCAAAAGATATCACTCGAGCGGACCAGCCCGGCCACAGTTGCAGGTACGAGCTTTGCTGCGTAATTTAGAAGAAAGTGAGCGAATGAGCCAGCAATACAAATGCCTAATACATATGGCAATTCCTCTCTTGACGGTATGCGCCATTGTTGATCTTCACTATGCCAAGCACAAACAGCTCCAATGATTATGCTATTCGCCATGCCAAAGATAGCCCACGAGAATAACAGCTGCAGTGTATGTGCTCCAACTTTCCCAGCCTTACGTATCATAACTATCACGCCCGATGCACACAACGACCCAATCAGAGCAGTTACATACCCAAGTGTTGGTGGTCTACTACCCTGTAGTTCCTCAATATCATTGCCAAACAGAAACGTAGGACGTGAAATCAAAGTAGCGCCAATCAGACTAAGTATAGCTGCAATAACTTGCAACGGTTTAATCTCCTCTCCCAGTACGAATCGTGCCAAGAAGATTGTAACAATCGGATAAAGTGATAACAAGGTTGTTGCATCTCCCAAAGGTAGTGTGCTATATGTATAATAAAAGTTGCAGAAACCGAAGCCTCCAATTACACCACGTAATATAACTACGTTTATCATTGTTTTGTTGGTACCGAAAGGATGTTGGATTATCCTTGGTGGCAATTGTTCTGTTGTTGTGTTAGTGTCGGGATTGTCTCTTCGTGTTGCATCAACGGAGAGTGTATTGTATTTACTTCTTTGATGTTGCTCCTGTATTGTGTGTCCACTATGCCCTTCTTCCAACTTCTTTTCTTCATTTAGTAGCTCTTTTTCTTCCATTAGAACGATATCATCATCTACTCCTTCGTCTTCCATGGAGGCATAACTCGTTGCATCTACTCTGCAAATAATCATGGCAACAACTACAAATGTGCCTTGGAATGCAGCTCGGATGAATACCATTTCAGTAGATGGCAAACCTAAACGACCAGTGAACTGCAGAAACATTCCCATGAAAGAGAATAGAAATGCAGATAGAAAGAGGAGAACAATTCCTTCTCTTGTTTTCTTTATGATGTGTCCTTTTTGCTCTTCTGCTTTCTGTGGCTGCGATGATTGATGAAGAAGCGTTTCGTTCCTAGCATCGTCACAACCATCATTTAGACGTACTTCACGGATGCCACCATTCTGATAGCTCATGGTCTGATTGTTCGACATGGTTGAGACCAGATAGAAGGTCTGCTGCAGCTTTTAGCATAAGTACTTCCGATAGCATCGTCACTTCGTCCATCGTGTCCATCTTCGTGCGTTTTTTTGCATCGATCTTGCACCGCGCAACTTTCCAGTCACTAGTCACCTTCAATCACGAATATTATTATCATGTTCAGCTGTGTTCAGCATTTTTTTGTTGCAAAAACGTCAAGATGGAAGACGAACACGTTGCTAGCTCGACAACAGCACCCGTAGAAACAGCCGACGGTGACGGGGGGACAAAGTGCTTTATATGCAAGAAGCGGCTGGGGCGCAAAAGTGAGTGATTTAATGTTTCGTCTTGTTTTCTAGTAGGCATACATCTTGTGTGCGTTGAGAGTCTTTTCTTGACATGAAAATCTACACATTTAATAGCTGTTTGGATGGCCACGAGGCAGATTGCAGCTCTTGATTTGATGGCACCGTTAATTTCTCATTGTGTTGCGGCTCAATATGCGTTTGTCTCTCCCACTGACTAATATATTCACTTGCCGCAACACTTTTTTACTCCTACACACGAACTCTCTTGAATTTTGAAAATACAACATATTATCATCATCAGACTGCCTCCAATCAGCCTGTATCCAATGCTGCACAAACCCAACCTGTGAACCCCACCGCGAGGCCAGAGAAGCACTCCGCAAAACCAAATCCATCCTCGATGGAACCGACGCAATCACACGCATGGCTACTCAAAAACGCAATTCCAAAGTGGCCAAGGGGGCATTCAAAGATTCGAATATACAATACTTTGGTGAGACGGTTGTTATTTGGAATATTAGGGAGTTTATGAGTGTGACCAAATGGAGAGAGGATGCCGTGAGACGATCCAAGAGGAAGTTGTTGGTGGATACTTCGGTTGGTGGTGATGTCATTGGAAAAAGAAGTAAGAAACGGGGACGAAATGATAGTAGCACTGATCATTGTGGCGGACACAACAATAATAACAGGGATGAATCTACAACAATATTGACAAGTAAAAGGCCAGTGAAGAAGTCACGTAGAAAGAAGTTTGCGGAAGTATGTCAAGCGTTACTGCAGAATTCGCTCAACGAATGAGGTTACTCCAAATAGGTACTTGCAAATCACATTTCGGGATATTTCCATCCAACTCTATTATGTAGATATCGCTAAATGTCGTAGGAACGAGAGAGCCCTAAATGGTCTAGATAGAGAGAGTGGGTGAGAGGAGAGAGGCGCCAGCAGGAAAGATAAAAGCAGCAACGTTGCGGGCACCTTTGATTTTTTCTAACTCTGACCCCATTGCCTGCGAGAGGCAGGCGAAATGGGGTCGGCGGTAGATTGGTCTCACTATAACTACTCACTAGGACAAAGTAATGCTTCTAAAATCCTTTTCTTTCGCATTGCTAAGCCATATCATAGCATTGCATAGATAAGTAGAGATAGATCACGAATCACGCACGAGCTGGGCTCCCAGTTTTTCTCCCCCATCTCTGTGTGCCCCTCTTCTCTAGCTGCGTCACTTTTCCATTTTTCACAACTTTGACTATTATTGATGACACTACTTCTGATCAAGATGAAGTTGATTGCACTGCTAACAATCCAAGCCCTTGCGGCATCGGCGTTCACCAGCGTTCCCTCCCTTGTCTCTCGATCTGCTCTAAAGCATCATCAATCCACTGCGTCTCAACTATTCGCTGCAACTGGTGAAACTGATGGATCGATCTCAAGACGTGAAGCCCTCCAGGTGGCATCGGCAGCTGCGGTGCTAGCAAGCACCAATATTGCTAATGCCGATGACGAGGCTCCTGGAGGAAAGCTCATTGAGTTCACTGTGAACAATCTGGATGGAGAAGAGGGGAAGACTGGCTCATTTGTCGTAAAAACACGCCCTGGTAAGTACAAGAGAAAATACAAAATGTGCACAGGTTTTGATGTAGCAATAGATACGACATCGAACAAAGCTGCACTAAAACTTCTTCTCTCATTGCTGTATGTTGTGCTCACAATTTATTTTTCTACAAAACAACAAAGATTGGGCTCCTATTGGCGAGGAACGTTTTGTGGCATTGGCAGAATCTAGTTTCTTTGACGGATGCAGAGCATTTCGCGTATTGCCTGGATTTATCGTTCAGTTCGGTAAGTTTTGAAGGAAAGGAAACAGATTGCATGAGACTTTAGGTACAAAGATTCTTAAAAAAACGGATGTGTGATTGTTGGAGTTTGTCTTGACTAGATTTCCTTACTCATGATGTGTTGTTATGCTATTTTGTTTGAGGTAGGTATTAATGGCGATCCTGCAGTACAGGCCAAGTGGCGTGCATCCAACTTGAAAGATGACCCAGTCAAAGTTAGCAATAGCCGCGGCACAGTTGTTTTTGCCACAGCGGGACCAAACACAAGAACTACTCAACTGTTTGTAAACCTTGGAAACAATTCATTCTTGAATAAGCAAGGGTTCAGTCCCTTAGGAGAAGTTGTTGAGGGAATGGACGTGGTGGAACGCTTCTACTCTGGCTACGGCGAAGGCGCTCCATCAGGAAAAGGGCCTAACCAGGGGCTAATCCAAAAACAGGGAAACGCATATTTGGAGGCATCTTACCCAAAGCTGTCTTATTTCTCCAAGGTTGTTGTCAAATAAAGCGGTACATAAGCAACATGATTGAATCAAATCCAGAAAAGAATCTGAGTATGATAACATGCATTACTTTTTTATGAAGGGCTTACTTTGCTACAGCAGAGAGTCTCGTTCTGTAGAGTTTGTTGCCTCTGGATTTTTACTCGCGGAAATAGCCCAGTGTTACAAGCGAGACCTCAATCTGAAGCCGCCCAATGTTTATCCCTTCCGACTGAATAGGCGAAATGGGCTCAGTTTCTTCCTCCAATTGCAATCTCCCCCAATGATCCGGAACAAGCATCAATCAGCTTTGCAAAACTTGGTTGACTTTGAAATGACAGCACGATGAATGGGAAGTTCACCATCAGCAGCATACATCGGTAACTCAGGATCAACATCGAGCATGAAGCGTAGAATAGAAAGAGAATTGGTTTCATCCAACTGTCCGTTTCCGCAGAGGTAATTAATAGGAATTGCGTCTGGCCACTCATTGAATAGACGCTCCACCACTTCAAGTCCCACATTTTTGTTACCGCAAGCAACGTGCAACAAGCTTTGGTGCAGCTCTCTCTCTCTCTCTAGAGAGTGTAGTGCTCTACGCTCTTCTTCATGACTGGAGCTAAAAAAGGGGGAAAGCCCCCGTGATGGAACAATTTTGCAAGGCACAATCCACCCGCATCTTCAACAATCCACCCGCCGATCTTCCACGGTGAATCGAGGGCATCTGCCGATCAAATCAAACAACCCGCCAATCACCAAGCCAAACCACACGCCCACAAAATGTGCTCACGTCTCTCTAGCTAGAGAGAGAGAGAGAGATACGAACACGCCGCTCGCAATGACGAAGACGACGAGCCACTCCGAGCGGCCAGCTACCTACCTATTGTAGCCTCCTCCAGCCTCGGCGCTGCTCTTAATAGAACGGTGCTGCCGACAAGTATCATCATCTTGCTGCAAAAAAGTTCAATTGTTTACATATATAGTACCAAAAACCAAAAATGCCCATATCCGACGAACTCGAAGCCCTCCGACAATCCTCCCGAGTCAAAACACAATCCACCCGTCTCTCCGCCGCCACAGCATCCTCCTCGGCCCTCTTCTACACCCCGCAACAACAAGAAGAACTTCGCAAGGCCAAACTCACCAAAGAAAAACAGTCCAAATTGGAAGCCGAACGTGCCTGGCGATCGGGAGCATCGTACAATAAAAATGTGGGTGATTTGTCTGATTTATTGGGGAATGGGATGTATGGACGGTTGATGAATGAGCATCGGAGGAAAGTTAGAGAGGCGCAGAAACAGTTGCATGAGTGGAAGGGAAAACATGAGGGGAAGAATAAAAAAGATAATGATGATGATGGGGCGGCAGATGGAGAAAACATTGAGAGTGGAGAAACTAACGAACAACTCGACGGGGAGGAAGAAGAAGGAGAGAATGCAATTATAAGTAACGCAGTGGAAATGCTTCCTGACCATGTAGTTGAGGCATTGAAAGAGAAATATCAGACTGATTCTATAGTGGAGGCGTTGACTAAAGCACTGCAGGAGGAAGAGAGTGGTGAGTTGTCGAAAGTTGTTATGATGAGCCCTGTTTCAAAGAAGGGCGAGGAGGGTAGTGTTGGTAGTATCAATGCACCATCGCTGCCTGTTCAAGAAGAGGAAGAGCAAGAGGAGGAGGAACAGCAACAGCAAGATGAGGATGAGACACAACAAAATCATGAAGAACAGCAAGTAGACACTGAGGAGGAAACAGAGGCAATGCAAGAGGAAAAGCCTATCGAAGAAGTCAGGGAAAAGATTGAACATTTGTCCATCAATGATATAAGTTTTGAAGAACCAGCTGATTCTTCAGCGATAATTAGTGATGAAGAGGTGGAAGAAGAAACGGATGTGACAGCGGCAGTTGATAATGAAGCGGTAGAAGAACCATCTGAACCTGTAGAAACAGAAACAACCGAACCAGAGACGATTGCCACACCTGAAAGAAAAAGTTCACCAACAAAGACAACAGTTCTTGATTCCGCAGAGAAAACAAAGTTATTCTACAATAAACATGCCGACGAACTCATTGCCAAAATTAACAAAGATGCAGATGCCTTGACACCAACAGCACTTCGGAATTCATTCTTAAATTATCTCCAAGAAGTAGCACACCCAGTGACAAAAGAAGCAGATATTTGTACCTCTACAATCATTGATTTAGGATGTGGTCATGGTAGAGATACACTTCACTTCACAACACTTGGCCATCATGTCCTTGCAGTGGACTACTCGTACGCAATGCTCCATCATGCCAAGACTATTGCTCCTCATGCACATTACTTAAATATGGATATGAGACTGTTGAAGAATCTATTGATAGATCAAAGTGTGGATGGAATCTGGTCACATGGTAGCCTGTCACACCTTCCAAAAGATGATTTGGAATCATTATTGAGGGGTCTGTATGTATCTATCAAAGTCGGAGGAGTGTTGTATTTCAGTGTGAAGGTCGGTACACATGATCAAATTGGACAAGCTGGAGAAGTAGTTGAACCAGACACGCGATATACACCAATTGATAGTGAAGAGGATATATGCAAATTTTATTCATACTACACCAGCTCTGAAGTTGTGGAGTTGTTAAGCAAGACTGGGTGGGAAGTGATCAAAATTGGTGAATATGATCAGCGTGACAAGAGTGATTATCCTACGCATTCTTTGTTGTATGTGTTTGCTACGAGGAGAAAGGAGTGAGCTGTCAGGCGAGGCACCTCTGTCACTTGCCACAGGTTAAATTATTGCTTTAAGGCGCTCCTTTTTCAGAGTCGCTGTAACTGCATGTATGTAGAAGTTCTGGCATCTAAATTCTCCATCTTCTTCATGTAACGTAAGTACTCGATAGTACCTAAGGTGCTTGTGTTTTTTGGCGCCATCCATCATCCATCTCCCACCATATTATTTATCCACCATCGCCATCGCCATCGCCACCCGCTGATACACCCACCCACACTGTGTGCGATAGCAAAACTTTCGCCACTCGTGCAAATAATTTGTTGAGGTGCGCCGTGGATGTATTTAAGTAACAGGCAGCCGCAAGGCAAGGTGTAGACTGCAGATTTCTGCAGGAAGATGCAATCTTTCCGTCGAAAATGCATAACCTTCTTCTTCTTGTCTTGGGGTGTTGCAGTGCTGTGCAATTTGGGCAGCTTTGTGAAGTGCTTCTCACCAAAGCATCCATCTTGCCGCCACTCAGTCCATCATGCGAGTACGAGCTCAGAATGCAGAGAAAACCCACTCATCTCTCCTGAAGGAGGGATGCCTCGCCAAGCAGAGAATAGAATGCTGCCTCGCCAAACCTATTCTGGTGTGCTGAATTACGAAGGCTACCGCCATTGGCTTCGCCTCCCACATGATTACAATTCCTCATTTTCGAATATTACATCGCAGGAGAGACATTTCACATCAATAGAGAGAAAGCAAGGAGAACAAACTATGATAGAACCTCCACCAATACAGCCGAAGCACTTTCAACCAATATATGTGGACGATCATATCATCGTCTTGAATAAGCCATCTGGTATTTTGTCAGTGCCTGGACCTCGGCGGCATGAGTCTGCTGCATCCCTTGCATATCGGTACTTTGGAAAGGGACATTATGACATCGAAACAAATGATAGTTCAGTGGAAGAGAACGAATGCATGCGGTCTTTAAATGAAGAAGATGACAAGCAGATAGACACAATGATTGTTCATAGGCTCGATAGAGATACATCTGGTGTTTTACTGTTGGCACGGAATGATGATGCGTTGAGACGATTACACAGTGATTTCAAGAGCAAGACAAGAGTGAAGAAAACATATGTAGCACTTGTTTGTGATCACTGGACTGGTGAATCTTCTAGATCTTGCGTTATAAGAGATGAAGGTGAGATAGATCTGCCACTTGTAAGGGATATAGAACGTCCTCCGTTTATGCGTGCTGCAACAGTCGAAACAGAAAAGATGCAACAACAGCTTCTTGAGCAACAAAGCAACCATACTCTGAACGCAGAAGAGACTTTGAGAAACTCGAGATTCTTGCGTATGGTAGGGAAAGGAGCAAAGCCGAGTCTTACAACTTATCGTATCCTTTCATATGAATACTTGATTGATCAGATTGCTGATAATGACGGTAACTTGTCAATACGGAGGTTTCCAGTGACTAGAATAGAATTGACCCCAATCACAGGACGCACTCATCAGTTGAGAGTTCACTGTGCAGCTGTGGGTCACCCGATAGTAGGTGACTCCATTTACGGCTTTCGTGGTGAAGGAGCCCCAAACGGTGGTCTGAGCAGTAGCAAGGACGAGATAACATCCGATGCCATAAATCTGCAGCAGAACATTTACAACTTGTGGTTGAAAAGGCAAAGAAAACAAATAGAGAGCATAGATGCAAAAGAGGATTGTATGCTCTGCTTACATGCACAGCAACTGAACGTGTTTCACCCTTTCACCAATGTCCCAATGTCGTTTTCTAGTCAATCACCGTTCTAACGAATACGCGAGAGTCCTTATATAAAGCATAAGTTCGATGAGTGCAAGGATGACAAGTAAAGTGTGATACAATCTAATGAAGAAAACTGATGTAAACAACAGATGCAAACGACTTTTTCTCGGAAATCATTTTCAAACCCTCATCTCGTTCCAGCTCTACAGTATAAGAGAGCTATTGCACTTCATATGCATAAAGATTTAGACTAATTTAAGAATATAATTCAACACCAACCTCGAACGACTCAATAATACTATGTACACATATGTTTTTTGTTCTTTGCCGTCCCTGTTGATGAAAGCTGCAGCATTCTAACACCGCGCTTTTTTCTCTAGAAATGATTAGCTGTTATCAGTGCTTGCTCCGAATTGGAAGTGTGTGTGTGTGTGAATGTACCGAACCGTTATATCTCGGCGGCTATGATGACGCATTGTAATCTACAAAATCAAATGTCTCACTATCAATATTGGAGGTAGCATTGTTGGTACCAGTGGTTGTAGTAGCAGTAGTATCCAAGGTGGGTAACATGGCCAGATTTATCAGTGAGTCGTCCCTTCGAAGCATACCCAAAAACGATGCTTGTGATGAAACTCGTGAGATGTTCGTGTTGCTCCCACTGGTTTCTGGTAGGCATGATGCTTGCTGGATAGTTGCTTCCGCATTGGTAGCAGGACCCGAGGAAGAACCAACAGTAGCTGCAGCTTCGACTGTAGGTGTCGGACCTGCTGCTGTGGTAGCAACAGCTGCATAGTTATTCTTGAGCTGATTCAAATACGTCGCACTAGTTACACTCATACCCAACTCATTCGGATCGAGGAATTGGAGTGGAGCCGCAGTAGACGTTGGAGCAGAGACGGCTGACCATGATTGATTCTGTCCAGACGATGATTCTCCACTATCTGCTCTTACTGCTGCAGTGGTAGCCGAAGAGGACGATGTTGATGATGAAGCATGGGTAGTATTGTTGATACTCCCACCGCTAGACGATGGTCGAAGATACCCATTCAATTGATGCCGTATACCCTTCCCCTGAGCAACAGTATACCCCCGTCCACTTGCAGAGGATGATGCCGATGTTGATGGTTCCAACTTGGTACGTTTAATCTGGTGGAATTCTTCGTTACTCTTCTCAACTTGCAGCAATTTTTGCTGTGTACGAACTTCGGCAATGTTCTTGGCCACGGTTGCAGCCATGGTATCAAACGATATATTCCGATGAGCATTATGGAACATTGGTTGAACAGTCGCAGGTTGGATGTCGTTTCCTGGATTCATCCGTTTCATTCCCGATTGAGCTGCCAGTGCAGATGATGCTCCATTATTCTGATCATTAGCTGCGGCAGAAGCATCATTCGCATTGGTAATAGTAGCTTTGGCATTCTTTTCCTTCTCACTACCCTTCCGTTTCATCAACAACAAGCTCCGTATATCCAACGTGGCGGCATCATTGACATAGGAGCAGGGACTCATCTTGCCTTTTCCGGCAATCTTGCGAAAGCCAAAGTAATTCAATTGACGTTGAAAGGAAGAATACTTCGAATGACGAAAGTATCGACTTAATACCTCACTTTCTAACCGTGAAGGGTTGTGGACTTCAATCCGTCCATTTCCAGAATAGGTCGACCATTCGATGATATCGTTATTGGGATCAGTTAGCATTTTGGTGAGTTGGTAGAGAAATTCGGGGACTGTGCCGGAGACTATGGAGGCTGAGGCTAATGCTGCCGCGGTGGCGTTGTAGTTTGGATTGGTGTTGCTGGACAGAAGGCCTAGGGAAGTGTTGGTGTTGATTGAAGTTGATATAGCAGGAATGTTTAGCGTGGTAGACGAGTTGGCGGGCTCAGCTGCGCCCACCTGTACGGAGGCTGCTTGATGTGTTAGCGTCGATACAGTTGCATTCGATGATGCATTTGAATTGAGCGAGGAGGCCGAGGATACTTGCGACGGTAACGTCGGAAATGGTGCGACCGCCGGGGCTTCCTGATGCTGATCTCGTCTCTGAGTCATTTTGTCCGGATGATGATCGTAGTTGATGTTATAAGTGCTATCGGACGTCGTCGACAGCTGAGTAAATGTTGACGATGAGGTTATATATTCTATAGAATCAACAACGTCGTCTTTGCAAAGGCTAGCGGTGCGGCTCTCGTGATAAGGTGGTGATACTAACAGGCTATTGCGGCGGCTAACGTACATTGTTGTCGCTGCTAGAGTTAGTTACGGGGGACACACACCTACTTAGTCAACGACGAAACAGCTGCTTACTCAGCAGGAGCTGCACTACTTTTTAGCAGTACACTGAAAAGCGCATTTTGGCTGGCTGACGCAGCGGCGTCGTGCGTGCGTTTACATCAAAGTGAGATTCATGAGAAAATGCAGAACATTTTGACCACATCAGCCAAATACAGAAAACGTCACGATTCCCTTCTGATTAATGCGACAAAGGATGAACACCTGTACAAACGTATCTAATTCCTATGTTACGTCAAGATTTTGTGAAAGTCACACCGGACGGTTAGTGCCGCAGACACTTTCTGCCACGCATGAATGGTTTCACTTTGATTGAGAATCTGTTGAGGTCGTAACAGACAATCGTAACGCGTATAGATATTTCTCTTCTCCTTCAGTCTCCTTCCTCGTCCAGCTGACTGCCTTGAATGGGTGGGTATGATGTAGAGGCTAAGTAGAGCTAGCGGCTGCGCTGAGAACGGCATGACCCCGACGACCTTTTCATATCTTTTGGTACACGTGTCATGAGACTCGTGCCTTTAGGGCGATGCATATGATGTGCCACTTGTACTTGCGGCTTGCAGCTTGCAGCATCTCTTCTCGTGGGAAGATGATCTTCTGGCATATTTTTTGGGACACAGAACTTGAGCTATATGAAAAGAAAAGATGATGACAACCGTTGCTACAGTATTATCAATATCTGTCAAGGAGTTGATAAGGAATATGCAGTCCTGTGACTTCGAAGTTTGTCAAGTGATTTCAGTATGCGGAGCGGGAGATTTTTTCTGACAGAAAACGGGACTGCCTGAAAATGTCTTCGCTGTAACTCACGAAGCATTGTTTGCATGAAGCACCCATAGGATGAACTTCTTAGAATATCTTCGAAAGAATAAGAATTTAAGAACATTGAGGTTTAGACTTTTGTGTAGGCATGTGACCTCAGTTTGCCATAAGTACGTACGAAATAGGGATTATGTGAGTCGTGTCTGATGTACTTTGGTAAGAATGCTGTCTGCGTCATCGCGTGAGTTGTATAGTAGCACACTCGCACCACACGAGCATAACTATCGGATTCATTTTCCTACTACTCGTTATCATTATCATCATCAAGCTACAATGAAGTCTACATCTACGATTACCCTCCTCCTCGTCGCAGCCGCCTCGGTAGGTCCCGCGCAAGGAAGGGAAGCAATGTTGGGTGATGAAGATAAAAGCCAACGCCGCCTACATTTCAAGAATCTCGACTACGGAGATATTTATCAACGTTGCTGCGTAAATGAGGTGGATGGTGACTGGCCTGATTGCAACTGCCCTAAGCGCACAAGCGAGCAAGTGTCCCTCTTCGATAAATGGTTCTTCGGAGTAACCAAAACGTACGCGGAAAAATGGGAGGAGCAATGTGATGAAGGTGGCTGGCTCTATAAGCAGGCCAACCCCCAATGAGGAAAGTGACGACTTTGTCAAGTTCTATTTGCAAGATGTACGATTATGTCCCGAGACAACTCTAACTTTAACAAATGTTTCAGAGTACCATACTAACTTTTTTGAGAGTTGTGTGCGACTTTTTCTCACATGTATTCTTGTTAAATAAAATGAACATTATCTACAAATCAAACAACATTTACATCTCCCTTCTAGTCCAACTTCTTTCCTTCTGTATCGAGTGGATCATTGGCACTCTCTCTGTTGATCAAGTAGAAAAGTCTTCCAGCAGCAGCTTCTGCCTTTTTCTTGTCTGTGGCACCCTGGGCGGCTGCACCTAGTGCAAACAAGCTGAACAAAAGCGCAAACATACTAATCAAGAAAGAGTTGAAGTCAAAGACGTCCGGATAGCGGTACATGAGCCACCCACCCCACCAGAACTATAGAGAGAACAATTTTACGGTTAGAATGCCGTGGTGAAGCACAAAAAGATGGTCAAACAACACGAAGAGTTACATACCTGTAATGCATTCACCCATTGTTGAATCGCAATGGACAAACCACTTAGTGATCCAGATACAGCACTCTCTTTCATGACATTTCCGTCCAACTTGGCGAGTGCTGCTTCGTAATCCTTGCATCTCTGCTCTTCCAAAGTCAGCGCAGATACAGTGCGAATGTTTAGCAGCGTCTCTACGATGATCCCTCCAGGACTATCAGTTCCATCCACTTCTCCTCCTCCACCTTCATCCTCACCGAGGAAGCGCTTCATTTCCAGAGCGGTTGCAAACCCCATAAAGGGAATAATACCAATGGATAGCAACGCAAATGGCCACATGAAGTACATACTTATCGTCAAGCCCGTAAGGACACTTGCAAGGTTGATTACCAATGTCCGGATCGGCTCGCCAGAGAAGGCAAAAATAAACGCAACATCGTCCTGCAATTGACTCGTGATACTCCCAACACTGCGTTTGTCGAAGAAAGCCACTTCCTGGCGCATCAGTGCAGAAAAGGTCATGTCTCTCATTCTCTTGTTGATTCTCTCCGTCGCTGTTCCAAATCCTTTAAAGACTAGCACGTTACCAATCAGACAAGCTGCAATAATGACTGCCCAATACCCTGCAATGACAAAACTCATCTGCTGCATATCATCTGCGATACAGTTGTAGTAAGAACCACAGCTTCCTTCGATTAGTAGGTCAATACATGTGTTCTCTTCGAGACCAGCTGGGACAAATGGAGCTGGACAGGGGAGTGCAGGATAAAATAGAAGACCAATCATTTCGGCGAACACGATCCCCCATGCAGGAAAGACTCCTCCTGCAATGATTGCCCCGACGATCCCAACCAAGTACAAATTGATCTCGGGTTTTGCAAAATTTCGAGCGTCAGCTCGATTGAATGCTTTGGAAGCTAATTCCTCGGCTTCCTTCTCAAAGTCGACATCCTCTTCGTCTTCTTCGAGATCTTGAAGAGTATCTGACTTTATGTCGGCAACATTCACGCTTGACTTTCTCTTTTGAGACTCGACAAGCCGCTGGTACCGACCATTGGGCTTGTTCATCAAATCGTCATGGCCACCAATCTCACGAAGCTTGCCATTTGCAATGAAGGCAATACGATCGGCTTTTCTAACTGTTGATAACCGGTGGGCTATAACAATCGTTGTCCGGTCGTGAGATTCCATCAACTTGTCAATTGCAGCCTGTACAACCTTCTCGCTTTCCGAGTCCAGCGCGCTCGTAGCTATAGCAGAAAGCAAGTGTGAGTATTTATGCAGCGTAAAACAAATCCAAGTGTACAAGAACGCAGAAGCAACCATTTACCTTCGTCTAGCAGCAAGATCTTTGGATTCTTGACAAGAGCACGAGCGATCGCAATGCGTTGCTTCGGAAAAAAGAGGAAATGATAAAATAAGTGAGTATTGGTGTAAGTGTAAACAATTCGAGAAGCTTGGGGATCACACTCACCTTCTGTCCACCGCTGAGAGCTTTGCCGCTCTCACCAACATCAGTATCGTAGCCACGAGGGAATGACATGATGAAATCATGAGCGTTTGCGGCTTTTGCCGCAGCCTCTATTTGATCTTTACTGGCACTTGGAAACCCGTATGCAATGTTCTTTGCAATTGTCCCGGTAAACAAAGTAGGTTCTTGCTGCACAATGCCTATCTGATCTCTATACCACGATACATTCAAATCACGAATATCAACTCCTTCAAATTCGATGCATCCAAAATCCGGATCGTAGAAACGTTCAATGAGTCCAATTGTGGTACTCTTGCCACCACCTGATGGTCCAACTAAAGCGATTGTCTCTCCTTGTCTCACTGATAGATTGAACTTATCGAGAATTGCCTTTCTTGGTCTGGTGGGATAAGCAAATCTAACATCGTGAAATCTCAACTGAGTAATGTTACCAATGGACTTGCGACGAACCCCATCCAATGCCATCAGATCGCCAGAGCTTCCAGAAATAGACGCCAAATTTGCTTCACTGCTATTTCTGGAAGGCAGGTCATTGCCACTTTCTAGTCCATGCTCTTGCTTCTCGACCAAAGCACGATACTGTCCTGCTTCATGCCCCATCAACTCATCATGAGTTCCCATCTCCACCACCTTGCCACCAGATATGACAACGATGACATCCGCATTTCTAATTGTAGTAAGTCTGTGTGCAATAATGATGGTTGTTCGTTTCTCTGCGGCAAGAAGCTTGTCAAGTGCTTCTTGGACTACAAGTTCGCTCTCCGAGTCTAATGCGCTAGTAGCTAAACAAGGAAAAGAAGAATGAAGTCATTAATGAGTGTATTGATACATTTCTAATCCAAAACATGACAAGAAATAGAAGAATTTACTCATTTACCTTCGTCAAGCAATAATAACTTCGGATTGCCAACTAAAACTCTTGCGATTGCTAAGGAAAACAGTGATAGAGGTGAGCGAAAATAGCGTTCCATACATCAGGAAAAGAAAAATCACAAAGAAAACTTACCAATTCTTTGTTTTTGACCTCCACTCAGTTGCAGACCCTTATCACCAACTTGTGTTTCAAACCCATCAGGAAAACTCATGATAAAGTCGTAGGCGTTTGCTCGCTTCGCCGCTTTTTCGATTTCTTCACGGCTGGCACCGGGGTTGCCGTAACGAATGTTATGCTCAATGGTTGTTGCAAAGAGTGCAGGTTCTTGTCCGACGTATCCAATTTGTTTACGTAGATGAGTAACGTTGATATCTTTCAAGTTCACTCCATCAAGCTTCACTTTGCCATCCGTGGGGTCGTAGAAACGTTCAATGAGACCAATTGTGGTACTCTTACCACCACCACTTGGTCCCACTAGAGCGATTGTCTTCCCAGAAGGAATGGTCAAGTTGAAATTATTGAAGATCTTCGTGCCTGGTCGGGTAGGATAGGCGAATGATACATTTTCAAAAACTATTTCTCCTTGCGTTGTTTGTGGTTTCAATCCATGATGAGAAGAACTATCAATTTCGTATTTGGGAAGTGTAAATGTCTCCGCAGGTGCTTCTTCGTCATCACTAGATGGCTTTGTAACTGTCGTTGCATCTGTTCCTAACTTTCTATCAATTGCCAACATGGCTTGAGCACAAGCCGATCGTGCACTACTGAATGCCTCGATACTATTGGCCAGCTGACTCATACCCTGAGCTGCGAATGCAACTCCCAACATAGCTCCAAAGACGGCAGGCCCACTGCTTGTACAGGTAGTCATACCCGGAACTGCCGCACTCGGGTCGCAATTTGTGGATGCAACTTCACTGTATAGCAAGTATGCACCAAATAGAGTCAATACAGCGTACAAAAGAATGAAGCTTCCCAGCATACTACCATTGACAATACCGAGCTTCAACAATGGTCCAATACCATTCTCTAATGCTTCCGTGGTAGCAGCAGAATACTGTCGAATCATTTCAGGGACCGCATTCAACGATAACACAGTACGAATTGACGACACAGCACCATATGATACCGCTCCTGCACTGGTATACGCCTTTTGTGCATTACTAGTCTGCGATTGATTCAACTGCATCAATGCAAACGCTGCAAAACTAACAAACGGCAACAATCCCAAAATCACCAAGGCGACTCGCCACGAACTGTAAAACGCATAGATGATCCCACCAATAAATGTCGTACCGAATTGAATTCCTTCCCCCATCTTTCGTCCCAACCCACGTTTGATTTTGTTACTTGCCGATGATAACGCGGTCGCCATCCCACTTACCGAATGCACATCATGGAATGCAGCATCTTGCCTCAACAATGCCGAGAACCATTCCTTACGGAAGTTATCAGAAGCATGTACCGCTACCAGTAGAAAACAAAAGTTTTGTAGTGCTGCAACGATGAATGCATAGCATCCTACGCCTAGAAATGTAAAGGCTAGCGAACGGACACTTTCAAGTCCTTGATTTGCTTGGCCCAAGTCCGAAAAGGAGTTGGAGAATAGGTATGCCAATGCAGGGAAGACTAATCCATTCAAGATTGCGGCAATTACCCCTATAACCAATATCATCTTGTCACGAGGTGTTCGTAGAAATGAAAAGACTTGTGCAACTGTTGCAGGTGGAATATCCGATTTCTTCTTTTTATTTTTCTTCTTCTTTTCCGTTTTTCCAGTCTCATTCTCACCATCAAGATTGTGCATCGACTCCATCTTGGTAGGAAACACCACACCCAACTTCTTTAACTCATCCACATGCTCACTGGACAAATTATTACTAAAATTATTCCGAAACTGCCGTTCCAACCATGACCTCAAAGGTCCAGCGGGGATATGATTCACATCTCCATTATGACGTTTGTAGTCTCGTAGACATCCCATCATCATGGTCCATTCTTTACGATCGTATGTTTCTAGTTCCTTTTCGAATTCGCTTTCGGGTGTGCTGTCGATCAAATCGTCTGCGCAGATTGGTCGTTGTTTTCCGTCAGAAGGAGGATTGTGAGTGCCCCCCAAGACGTATTCGGCAAGTTTACCGGTTGGTGAACGTAACCCTGCCATATTGGGTCCGTTGCGAGGAGGTTTTAGCATGTCAGGAAATGTCGGTCCGTCTTTTCTGTTGGTGGTGGTGGTTTGTTGGGATGTCATTCGAGGAGATGCGGTGGACGACAATCCCGATTCCTCATCTTCTGATGATGCGGCAGCTTCGCCGTAAAGCTGGGTCGTCATATTATTATTGTCGGTGGTTGCCGTGTCTACTAAGTAATAATAAGTATCGTAGTATCGTCCGCAAGGGTGATGGACAACTTGGTTGGTAGCGACCTGACGATGACGATGGATGTTCTTACTTATTAATTAATTAAAAGAACTGTCCAGTGGCTACGAGACTTAGCTGGTGGTGGCTGTGCAGTTTTCAAAAGGCTGAGTCACAAATATTTATTGCTAAGGCTCGAGGGCATTGCCCTCCAATGCCCGTTCCAAACAGAATTTTTGATAACTGCTCTGTTGCTCTATATCTAGAGACGAACGCCCACAGCCCCCTTTTTCAATCTCCGTCCAAAACGCACAAACAACAGCAAGAGAACAAGCAAGCCAGCCAACCAATGCTTTTTGGAATGCTTTTTCAAAGAACACAACACATGAACTAACAGCATCGACGGTATCATACACAGCAAACTAACCAACATCATGACACTTACATCATCATCGCCACTATTGGCCATGGTATCATCACCCTCCACCACCAAAACGGCACCCCTCTCTAAATACTCAGCGGCAATTCCCTTCTTAAAGCGTCCACCCAACCTCCAACAACAATACGCAGGCGATGTAGGCTTTGATCCACTCAACTTCAGTTCCTCCTCACCGGAACAACTTACCTATTACCGTGAGGCGGAAATGAAACATGCTCGACTTGCTATGCTTGCGGCTATTGGATGGCCATCGTCAGAATTGTTTGATCAACCCATTACGAAATTTATTGATGCTCAATGGTCATTAGACTTGTCTCCATTGCTCAACTCGAATGATCGAGTTCCATCCTTGTTGAATGGAGGATTGGACAATATATCACCAATCTTTTGGGGTGTCTGCTTGGGGTTAAGTGCGGCGATTGATCTACGTGGAGTGCAGAATGCACGGTACAAGACGGAATTTAGTGACAAAGATGGCATGAATAATACATACCTCCCAGGTGATTTTGGATTTGATCCATTGGGATTGTATCCGTCAGATGAGGAGGGGCAGAAGCGAATGCAATTGTGTGAAATAAAACATGGGCGTCTTGCTATGATTGCTGTGACTGGGTTTGCGTTTCAGGAATATGTTAGTAAGGTTGGTGTGGTGGATGAGACTCCAGTTTTCTTTCATCCGTTGTTTTAAGGATGAGAGAAATGTGTTTTGTTGGTTTGAGTAAATAGGAAACTAGGTTGTTTTCTCGTCAGAAAAGTGCATTAGTTAACGTTTATTGTATGTGTAGGACTCAAGAATTATATTATCATAGCTAGCCTCGTTTTCTGTTTCCAGTAAGCGACTCTCATCGTAAATTAGATCAACATCTAACCCTTACATAACAACACATCCTGACTCTTCACCATTCTCGATCCGTTTTCTTCTCTCCCGATATGGATTCGGATCGCCCCGTTCTCTCTCTCGATTCTTCCTTCTACTATTCATCCTCTCAACAACATGCTCTTTCGATGACATGACCTTCCGTGCCTCTGAAAAATTACCCATGTTCATCTCCATGTAAGACTCTTCGTATTCTATTCTATATCCCCCAGTATTGTGAATATGATCATGTTGCTTCGCTCCTTTCCTTGAATATGGATTCATTTGTTCACCGAGTGGCCTTCCCTTATCAAAACTAAACCCCGACCCCAACGGAGATTGATACGAATATCCACTCTTTCGTGGAGAAGCCGCCTCGGCACGTTTCCGTGCCCTTTCAATCTCTTCATTCATCATTCCATCACCATAATGCATATCATAATGTCGTTGTCGATCAAATGTCTTCATCCCCGGTGGAGCAGCGGGACTATACACCTTTCTGTAAAATGGATTGCGTTGTGCAGCTCTACTTGTACCCTTCCGACGTATCCGCCCATCACTATCTAGGGAAACTCCATCTAACCATCGATCATACTCAGTTCGTTTGGTATAGTCTGATAATATTCGGTATGCCTCGCTGACCTCTTTGAATTCGGCAGTTTTGATATCACAGCCGTCATGTCGATCGGGGTGTAATAGCAGTGCAATTTTGCGATAGGATTGTTTGATTTCAGATTGTGTAGCGGTGCGTGGTAGTTTGAGGAGTTTGTAGAGGTCCTTGCTGAATTGATTTAGGGGTGCTGACATTGTAATACTAATATTATTCTCAGCTCCGATTTTGTTGTGGGATTTTGAATTTTAGTGCACAATTTTCCCATTCACTCCGATCACAAAATCATAGCATAGGTTAAAAACAAATAATAATGAAGCGATGCAGGGTATCTTGCACAAATGCTCTTAATTTCTCTCCATAGCAACGAGGTAAGAAGAGTGTAAGACTGTGTTGTAGTGTGTTAGTGAAGACATATTAACTATCTTGCCAGTTGCCAGCGCAGTATGCTCCATGCTCCACTTAGTTTCGGGCAAGAGGGCATGCTCGCTCAGAACTCGTTGGATTTGTACTTTTGTATCTCGTGGCTGCCTACGTTCAAAACTTTTGTCTTTGGGCTGCTTTGGGGGTTATTAATTTGAGAAAGAGGGCGTTTCTGCCCGCTGGATGGACCGACAAGCATGGGCGGGGAACGGGGGCCAAAACCAAAACAAGACAACGAAGTGAGATAATAAGTTAGGGTTAGGGTGACTGCTTGATATTATGATTATCGTATAGAAAGAAACATGCATTTACATGTTAGCTTTCAGACTTTTAACGTATTCAAATCATAACCATTTCGCCATCTTTTACCCCAATCTCTCTTTGATGTTAAAGCTACATCAGATACTTCTTCAATTGCGATTCATGGTTTGGATTCTATGCCCTTTTTGTACAAGCTTTCTTTTTCAGGCGATCTGTTCTCTCAGCCTTTGCGTTGAAGCGACCGGCGTTGCTGCGTGTTATTTTGTTCCTTGGCGAGGGTTCTACTAGATATATCAATCCGTGTGATGTTCCTCTCTGCCAAGACCTTCGTTCGAGGGGCAAAGAACTCCTTATCNCGGTCGAAGGCTCCTGCGAGGGCACAGGTTCATACACAGCATAAGGCACGTGAGGATGAGAGGGCTGCTGGAACGGCAACAGCTGCTGGTCATGGTGAACTGCAGGCGTGTAGGTGTAGGAATTGGGTTGGCCGCCCGAAGCCGGGTAGTACTGGTAATGGTGAAGGTGATGATTCCCCTCGTAGGCTTCAAAAATAGTCGTTGGGCTGGATGCCCGAACAACAGGGGGCAGATATGTCGTGTGAAGCAAGCTAATAACGGTAACGGCGGAGACGACATCATGCTCCCCAGCTTCAGCTGTCGATGCTTGGTTGGATGTAGTAACATTAATATTCATTTTGCGGCGTTGTCTTGCTGTTGTGGCCGAGGGTGAATAAATAATTTGTGGCGCAGTGTGGGTGCAGGTGAAGGAGGTGTGTGGATACTATTTATGTTTATTGTTGACGCGATATTGTGTGGCTAGCTAGATGTCGACAAGCTTGAGTATTTTGATGTTGCTGCGCGCTGCTGCACTTGCCTCAAATCAAAGATCAAAGATCAAAGATGACACGAAAAAGACACTTTGCAGCTGCTACGAACTACGTACGAATACGAAGTTAGTCAAGCTAAAAGAAAATGAAAGTACACAATCAACGTGACTTAGCTTTTAAGACATCTGTCTTTTTTGGAACGAAGTTTGCAAGAAAATCGGCACGCAGTCTTGGCCGCGCCGGTCCTGGTAAAAGCTCCCTCTGGTATCATGTCATTTCCACCATGCCATAATTGCTACTAATCATGCTTCTTCGACTATCATACTTGCTATCATCTTGGCAAGCTGTACAATCTTTGCTACCCATCACATACTACTTGGTTGAGAATGCATGATGTCAATGATGACATCAATCGTAGACTTCGATCAATCGTACTTGAACGTGACTTAGACTTAGACACATTTTCAGCCGCACAAACCTACGAAGTTGTGATATCACATTATTATATTACCTTGCAGACAAGATATGAGAATCCAATTGGATAACTATATGTTACATATTATCAATTAAAGCGGGTGCTTACAAAACTGCATGCTTTGAAGAAATGATGAGATTGCTGCGTAAAATGTTTTCGGAAGTCTGCCACGCGATATATACCGAAAGAGGATCAGCAGGCATCGAGAAGAATGGCAGAACTGGCAGCAATGGCAACCCGTTCATGGTTGTGTATGGGATGTCGAATTCATCACCACATTTGACTTCTTATTTTGTTGATGAGGATTGTATTCGGTGGATTTAGCATAGTTTGTTCAAGTTCAATCCGTCGGCGTCGGTCCCGGATGATTGGACTGTTTCTTTGAGTACAGCCGTGGGATTGTAGTGAATGTCGATAACTGCCGATGATATAAGACAGAAGTGTGATGAGGAACCTGGCTGCAAGTGTACGTTGGCGCAATTGAATCTTCGCGTCCTTCGCAATGATGAGTTCGGTGACACGACAGCTACAGAGCTGTGAATGTGAATGATGAGACAACACGTCATCCTTACTACTCAGAGGCGATATGTTGTGATTTTTCGAGGCACTCTTGAATCTTATTCATATTGCCTTTGACAAATCATCTACGCGATTAGACCCAAAGTAATGAATAACAATAATCTCTTGAAGATTCAACAAACTGACCTAAACGATGGATGGGTATGTGTATGTCGTCCACATGAGGTTTCATCGCGTGATGCTTCCATGGCTGATTACTGCTGCTTGATATTTGGAAGAGTTTTTTTCAACACTGACATCAAATCCTATTCATTACTCTTGACATCTCTACCTCTCTCATCATCCTCTCTATTGTGTACACAGGTGTATGAAAGTACGATAGACGATGCCATACCTACCATACTCAGAGAGAGAGATCTCGCTTCTTCTAAATAAGAGGGCTTCTCTGCGGGTGTGCCCGCTAAATTACGAGAAAAGGTTTGAAAATAGCAGAGCTCGAGTGCTGCGTGCTGCCGTCTACTATCTCGCTGCTCTCTACTCACTCATTGATTGCACAGTGCTCTTTTGGTCCAGCATCTACTATAGAGCAATTGATTGAATTATTATATACTGCAGGTAAGTAATCCACTTCTCTTGACTGGATCAATAGACCGCCGCCTGGTCGTGATTCATTTTCTAGCACAGCTCGACAGTCAATTTTTCTAACAACATTCTCCTTTTCGTCCACTTTACCAGCATAGAACTTCTTTCCTGTTGATGCAGTCGGTGCAAGTCTGAAGCTACAGAAAATATCGACTCATTTGAACAGCTTCATCAGCGTGATAACAATTTTCCCGCCGCCACACTACGATGAGATTGAATCTCTCTCTCCTCGCCCTCTCGGCAACAATCAGCTATGATCAAACTGTCATTGCTGAAACTACCACCTTCATTTCGCCAATGCGCACGCCAGATCTCATCCTGGAAACATCCGATGGCAGCTCCATCGACAACAGCACCAGCGGCTCAGTCATCATTCGCAGTGGGAAGAGCTACAATGAAACTTCTGTGGGGGGGAACGTTACCATCCTCGCGGGGGAATCTCTCAAGGGAAGGGGGGGCAACGTGGATATTTCCGGTGGATCCTCCAATGGCCACAGTGATGGAGGAGATATCCTCCTCTCTGGTGGAGATGCAGATAAGGGGAGGGGGGGCAACGTCCACCTTCAAAGTGGATCGAGCTCCAGGGGTGTCAGTGGAAATATTGCACTTGCCTCCTCGACGACTTTGGTGGAAGGAGGGAACTCGGGGAGTGTGATTCTTTCTACGGGAGAGGCAAAAGGAGGAAGTGGAGGGGTGATTGCTCTACAGAGTGGAAATGGTGGATATTATGACGGCGGAGATATCACCCTGACGGCTGGGCAGACTTCTGGCAATGGATTCAAGGGCGGCTCGGTCCATTTGAATGGAGGAGAGGGTTCGAGTGCACATTCGACAGATGGAGGAGATGGTGGTGATCTCGTCCTCACGGGAGGAGAGGCGAAAGGAGAGGGTGAAGATGACGATGGAGGTAGCATTGCCCTTCAGGGAGGGACATCGTTTGCTGGGCATGGAGGCTCCATACGATTATCATCGGGTGTATCCAGTGAGACATCTTCGGGTGACGTATGTAAGTGCAGTTCATGTTCTTGTTTGCCTCAACATTCTGCTTCTTGATACAGTGTCTCACACTTTACATTGATACTTGTGTACTCTCCACAGTGATTGCAAGTGCCAAAGCTGGTCACGAAGGGACGAGCGGTGCTCTCACTTTGACCACGGGGGCTTCCAACAGTGGCCTCGGAACAAGTGGATCCATCAATTTACAAACTGGAAATGTCTTTGGTGGAGCTACAGGTGGTATATCAATGTCAGCTGGAACAGCCACGGACACAATTGAAAAGGGAGGATCCATTTCTCTCACCACTGGACACAGCAATTGGTCGTCGAGTGGCTCATTCTCCGTTCAGACTGCAGATGGAGGTGCGAAAGGTGATAGTGGCGAAGTCTCTATCCGCAGTGGCAACACAGAGTCGGGCAAATCGGGTCCTTTGCTCTTTGAGAGTGGATCTGCTGCAGGTGGTGGTTCTTCGGGGTAAGTCAGTTCATGACATTTCGTGGAATATGAGTTCGCTCTATCTATTGATCGTCTTCTCACGCACTCAATCTTTTGCTCATCGTTTCTTCTCCTTCTTATCTCTTGATAGATCAATCGAGATGAAAGTAGGATACAGTAAGTACAAGTATAACGGAGGACATGTCAAACTTGCCGCAGGAGAGGCCAAGGGTAATGCAATAGGTGGGTCCATAGATATAGCCGCCGGTAGTGGGACATCTAGCACCGGTAGAGGCGGTAGTGTATCCATTACTGCAGGTGATGCGTCCGGCAAAAGCTCCTCTGATATTGCTGGCCACTTGACGATGAATGCAGGCTCAGCAAACAAAGGCGTTGGGGGTGATGTCACAATTGAGTCGGGTGGAAGTACTGAGAAAGACAGCGGTGCAATAGGTGAGGGAATGCTTGACTTGTACTGTATTCGTTTTTCCTTCGTTCAAAATACTCACTGAGCTCTCATGCCATTTCCTCGTTCTCTTTGAATGCAGTCATTGCTACTTCTGATTCCGGGAGTGAAGGCATTAGTGGATCTTTGTCGATGAGTACAGGTACATCTAAACGAGGGAATTCTGGTGAAATCAATATCCGTACTGGTGACGCAAATGCCTACAACAGCCTCAATACCGATGGAAAGACGGGAGGAGGTGGAAATATCACCTTGGCCGTCGGAACTGCAGACTATGGCCGAGGTGGACACATGAAATTCTCAGCTGGATCGACAACTGGATTCGCTCGGCAAAATGTCTGGAATCCCATCGATGTGACAGGTGGCGAAATCGAGATGACTTCAGGATCTTCTACACAATCGCATTCTGGTCACATCGAAATTGCCACAGCCTCTGCTGGAATGCAAGGCGTTTCTGGCTACCTCAAACTACAAACTGGTGACGCTTCCTCTGGAGATGCAGGATTTATTAGTAAGTTGTTAATGGAATGAATCCATTTGTCACTCTAGAGTCATATATCTAACATATTGCGTTTGTTTCTCTGCTTTGTTGATAGGTCTATTGACTGGAGACTCAACTAATGGAGAGGGTGGATCAGTAGAGATTGCGACTGGTGAGTCTTCTGGAGAGTCTGATGGTGCCAACATTCAAATTAGTGCTGGCAAGGCCAATGGTGAGAGGACAACAGGAGGTACTGTTACAGTGTTTGCAGGGCATGGAACTAGCAATGATAGATACGATGGAGGAAATGGTGGGTCGATCGAGCTAATTGCAGGCTCTGGACATGGTCGAAACAAGGATAAAGACGGTGGAGGTGATATTCATCTTCAAGCGGGATACGCTCTCGAATCTTCAGGTGGTAATGTATTCGTGAAATCTGGGCCATCCATAGAGGGTGACAGCGGTGAAGTCACAATAACGTCAGATAATTCTGGCGAATGGGGTGGATCAGGAATGGTGAACATTACGACTGGGTTCTCCATGAGAGAATCAAGTGGGAATATTGATATCTCTACTGGCGAATCGTATTCAGGTCATGGAGGTGATATCCAACTCGCCGTCGGTGATGGAGGAGAAGGAGACGGAGGCGATTTGATTGCTGTTGCTGGAGCGACAAGCGATATGGCATGTGAGTACAACTGATGTGTTAGTCAAGATGACAAGTTTGTTCTTGCCCAAATCTCACATAAAATGCTTCTCTTTGTCGATTTCGCTCAGCCTCTGGGGGCTCGGTCATTCTCCAGGGAGGACAAGGCCAGTATTCGTCTCCTCATGATGGGTCGTCAGATGGAGGGTCTGTGCTTGTTATGGGAGGTGATTCACTCGGATCGGGTTGGGAGGACCACGGTGGAAGCATCGAGCTCACAGCGGGCAGGGCTCGAAGGGGTACTGGAGGAGAAGTACTCGTGTCAAGTGGAACTTCCAGTGAATCGTCAAGTAAGTCATAAAAGTTTGTGTTGTGTGATTCTGTGTTGCTGTGGTCTTTCAAAACTAATTGTTGTATTCTTCCAATGATTAGGTGGCGATTTGAAGATTCAAACAGCTAAAGCTAGGAGAAGAGGCGTGAGTGGTGACTTGCTGCTCCAAACTGGGGACATAGTCGACAAGCATTCAAGAGGCGATGTAGGAAAGGTAGAAATTGCCACAGGAAACTCAGTCCATGGCAAGGGTGGCGACATAATCCTGAACGTGGGCGATTCTCATCAAACAGATGGTGGTGACATCGATCTCGACGCTGGCTCGTCTGCTGGGAATACTTTTCATGGTGGAAAATTGAACATGAGGTCTGGCGAGGGTGACTTTTACACTGGAGAAATCAACCTCAAAACACCTGATAGCAAATATGGAGGCAGCGGCGCAATCAACATTGCTACAGGAAACAGCGGTACCCAGCATGGTCAGAGCGGACATCTATTTCTATCTACTGGTGATGGGTGAGTTGCAATAACTGTTGAAGGAAATCTTTTGAACTGCAACATCCCTCCTCACACTCGAAATCCTTCATTCCCCTCAACTCTATAATTTCTCTTCCTTTTTAGAGGATATGGTTCGAGTATTTCAATAAAAGCGGGAAAATCTACTGCTCATGAACATTCAGGCGGCGGCGTTCAGATTGGTGAGTAGAATGTTGTAGAGAGATTTTTGCTGTTTTGTTCTTGCTTTGTCCTCCTCCACTAATTTCCACCGCTTTGATTCGAACTTTACCAGAGGGAGGAGAGGGATCATCAACCGGTAGCTACAGTGGAGGAGATGGTGGAGATGTGCACCTCATTGGAGGACCAAGTGGAGGAAAGCGTGCTATCAATGATCGGGCTGGCCATGTTATACTTGAAGGTGGCAAATCCAGTGCTGCAGGAGTTGGAGGCTCCATAAAAGTTCAATCTGGCTCTGGCTCGGAGAGTGGAGTTATCCTGATGGAGACTGGAGATGAAAGCTTCGGGCGATCGACAGGACCTATGGCATTCAAGACTGGTAACACTGATGATGGTATGAGTGGTGATGTCATCTTGTCAACAGGAAGTGCTACTTTGGAGAAGGGGAAGGCTGGGTCAATCAAACTTGAAGCTGGCACGATTGGAAGTGTCTTTTCAAGTGGAAATTACTATAACAACCCTTACCATACCCAGCGCCAGCGTGGAAATGAGGGTGGCGAGGTCTCGGTGATTGCTGGCGCATCTCACTCTGGCATCGGTGGTACAGTCAGCTTGTCTGGAGGTAGCGGGTCAGCGGGGGGCGGAAATGTCAATCTTACAGCTGGGGAAGGAATGTATGAATCAGTAGGGGGTGATACCTTGATTTACGGTGGTTACAGTGTGTCTACCGGAGGATTGGCTGTTCTCCAAGGAGGGACGGGCGCAGGAAAAGGTGGAGATGTCCAATTGCGTGGAGGAACTACTACAGGGAACAACAAAGGTGGTGACGCAGTAGTTGAATCTGGTGACAGTCTTCGCTCGGGTTCTGGCTCAGTAATAGTAAGAAGCGGGGATACTGAGAGTTCCAGGAGTGGCAACGTAGACCTGACTTCTGGGACCTCTTCTACTGCTACAGGAAACGTCAAGGTCGGATCAGGTCAATCTAGGCGCGGTCAAAGTGGTCATGTAGATGTTGTTAGCGGAGGAGGTGACGTTTCAGGTAGGATTTCTCTTGCTTCAGGTAGAAGTCACTCTGGAAATAGCGGAGATATCGAATTCAGTAGTGGCGAAGTCGCGGAATTCTCTTCAGAGGGGGACAGCGGGAAGCTATTACTCTCGACTGCCAAGACTTCATCAACTCGTGGAAGCAGTGGTGAAATCAGTATCATGACTGGCAAATCTGTGAGAGGCAACAGTGGCGGTATCTCTTTAGAAGCAGGTATGAGCAAAGGTGATGGTGGTGATGTTGCCTTGAAAGCATCCAATTCAGAGTCTATCGGCGGAAGCATTATCCTGGAGTCTGGCTCATCGGAATACTCTCAGGCAGGTGACATTACTTTGAAAACGGGAAGCGCCCCTCGTCCAACGACTTCATCTGATGGAGGCAACATCAATATGATAGCAAGAACTATATCTCAATCGCCATTTGGGTGGAGCTCAGGAAGGGCCTCAACAAAAGCGATTAATTTCGGTTTTGATCATGTGACATCTTCAGGCTCTGAAACGCGACTTGTAGCTTTGCAGGTGAAAAAGTCGCGTGGTTCAATGAGGATTGTTTCGTCGGTTCCTGGTAAGTCATTCACACTTGTATTACTTTTATTACAACTAGATTCAGTTCGCATAACTGATACAAACATTCTTTTTTGCTTTCTGCGACTCAGTGCAAGTAACAACTGTACAATATTCGTCAGACGAAAGGATTAAGAAGAATGTTGTCGAAGTTGACACAGAAGACCTTCTGGATCGTATGAAGAAGATTGAATTGCGCGAATACGGTTACACGGACGACTGGAGAGCAGTGAGGGGGCTAGCAAACGATGTTCGTGTGCGTGGTGTCATTGCACAAGAATTGAATGAAATTTTCCCTGAGCATATTCAAATTTTGAATGAGCTGGAAATGAAAGAGCACGGCATAAAGTTCGATAACTTTTTTCAAGTCGACAAGCAGGCATTGGTGATGGATATGATTGGGGCATTTCAAGCTCAAACAAAACGATTTCAAACGCTAGAGGCAACACGCGGGAGGACGCGATCTATTGCGATGAAAACTGAGCATGCTGGAGATACCAGCTTGAGGAGCGGCTCCATAGAGATGAGCTCAGGTAGTTCACGTCGAAGTACTAGCGGAGAAATCCGCATTTCTACCGGTGACGCTTTGAAATCTGGTGATCTAGATATTGGAGTCGGCGATGCCATTCAGACGCCTGGCAAGCTCAAAATTGAAGGCGGCTCTTCTTTGTCTGGCGCTGGAGGCGCAGTCGAGCTTCTGTCGGGTTCCTCTCGATCTGGAAGTGGGGGCTCAGTCACCGTCGGTGGAGGCTCATCTCTTTCACGAGAAGGCGGCAGCGCTAGTCTGACTTCTGGTTCATCGCAGATAGGCTCTGGAGGAGTTGTCTCCGTGAGCGCAGGGTCTGGTGGGACTACAGGTGGATCAATTTCATTGGAAAGTGGCTCAAGCCAGAAATTTGGGGGGTCGTTGCACCTTTCCGGAGGTCATTCTAATGGCGAACGAGAAGCTGCTGGCGGATCAATTATGATTCAATCAGGGACCAGTTCCGAAGCTGATTCTGGTGAGGTGATGATTGAGAGTGGAGATGCGGGAACATTGAGCGGTGACGTGTCTATTGCGTCAGGAGCGACTGTGCAGGGCACGAGCGGTTCTGTGGAGCTAAAGACTGGCATGTCAAAAACTAGCGACGCTGGGTCGATCATCTTTTCTGTTGGTGATAGCAACCATGGAAATGGCGGATCGCTAGACATGAGGGCTGGTATGTCGTCATCGCTTTCTGGCAAATACAGTCACGCTCATTCTCAAGGTGGTGATGTCAGTTTATCTTCAGGAGACTCTCTAGTTGGTTCAGGAGGTGATATGACGCTGAAGTCTGGTCACGGAAGCATTTCTGGTGGCCTTGTGAGTGTTGTGGGTGGTAAGGGATTGAATGGAGAAGGAGGTTCGATATCCTTATTGTCTGGTGAAAGTGATGAATCCAAATCGGGTGATATCTCGATACGTACTCCTTCCGAAGGCGAATCGACTGGATCAATACTGCTACAAACTGGGTCTGCTTCAATGTTGGGAGATACTATTGGCGGGGAAATGTCTCTTTCAACTGGATCCGGAGGCCCTCTGTCATTATCGGTAGGGGAGTCAACTCTATCAAAAGGAGGTGATGCAACCTTGGAAGCGGGCTCCACCAATGTGGCAAATGCAGCAGCAGCTGGAGGAAGTATCAAGTTAGCGTCTGGCTTTTCTTTGACTGGTGACGGAGGTACAGCCGAACTACTTTCAGGTTCATCTGAATATGGACGTGGGGGTGAGGTGTCGATATCAGCTGGAGAATCTGTATTGTCTCACGCAGGCAATCTTCGGGCTTCTGCTGGTTCGTCTATTTCTAGTAAAGGTGGCGATTTAGAAGTCAATTCTGGATCTGGAATCCAAGCAGGAAACTTGATTCTTAATGCAGGCCAATCTCGTGAACTTAGTGGTGGAGATCTAGCTCTGCGAGGTAGTGAATCACTGGAAGGAAATGGAGGAGGAGTTTATGTTGAAGCTGGGGGTGGGCTTCTACAAGGAGGAAATATCAATATAAATGGAGGTGATTCATCATCGAATCAAGATGGAGGTGCACTCATACTAACATCAGGAAAGAGTTATGATGGTGACACTGGAGAAATCCTTGTACAATCAAGCCCATCCATAATCTATGGAAATAGCGGCCAAATCGTGCTTGAAACTGGTGCTACAAACGAAGGTGATAGTGGAAGTGTAGTCGTGAGAACAGGCGATTCCGCTTCACAACAGGCCGGACAGATTCATATATCAAACGGAATATCAGATCTATCTCAAGGAGCGGAACTCGTGCTAAAATCGGGAACTTCACTGTCTCAATCAGGAGGGGATATAAACATCGCATCTGGCGATGGCCATTACACAGCAGGAAACATACTGATCAACGGTGGCATTTCACGTTATCAAGTGGGAAGTGAAATTAGAATTATGTCTGGATATAGTCAACACAGAAATAGCGGTATTGTGACAATATTGACTGCCGATGCGGATAGCGCTGGATCATCGAGCGGAGACCTCAATCTCGCCACGGGCAGCGCTTCTACTGCCAACTCTGGAGATGTATCGATTGCTAGTGGAGCTTCAACGTCTGCATCTGGAGGAGATATTGCCCTCGCAGTAGGCTCAGGTGACTTGTTGGGAGGCTCTCTAACGTTGGATGCGGGCACGTCAGCCTCGGCAAGCGGTGGAGATGCATCCCTGGCGGCTGGTGACTCTCAATCTACCGACGGTGGCAGCACAACAATATCTGCAGGTGACGGTCCAAATCAGGGTGGTGCGGTCACGATCTCGGCTGGATCTGGCACCTCCACTGGAGGAGGCGTCATTTCGCTCGCATCAGGAGCGAGTGATGATGGAAGCTCTGGCACTGCGAGTTTGCAAACAGCCGACCGATGCGGCTGGAAGTAGCGCTGGATCATCGAGCGGAGACCTCAATCTCGCCACAGGTACTTCGTCATATTCATCGACTGGGTCGATATCGTTAGCCACGGGTGATTCTTCTTTCTCTTCTAGTGGATCGATTTCTGTGACTGTTGGGAACTCTGTTTCTACCACTGGAGGATCTATCAATTTGTCTGCTGGAGCTTCAACAGGGGGTGCAGGAGGCAACATTGTTCTAAAAGCTGGCACTGGTACATCATCTGGCTCCGTTCATTTTGTCAACCCTGCAACTAGTGCCAATTTTGGAGTCATATCTGACTCGACCTTTGATTTTAGTGGTCAATCCTCTGTGTCCATGTCATCGACTGGAACGGTGCAACTTACCGCGTCTTCCACAGTGACCATTTCTGCATCAAGTGGAATCTCAATTGGAGATGGCCACATTTTTGGATATGAAAAGGGTTCTGAGACTGTGGGAACTATTGTTCCCGGGGAATTGACTATCGATAAAATTTCAGGCAAGATCACGTCTGAGTCCACCAATCTTGCAGCTTCTGGCACCGATACAATTGTCCTCTACAACTCAAGAGTAAGTATAAGCAGTCTGGTGATGGTCACGCCAAGTGCTTCTGGTGGTTGTAAACCGTTCGTGTATGAAGCAGTTCCTGCATCTGGATATGTGACCATTGGAGTTCAAAACATGGCTTCAAGTGCATGTACCTCAGCTTACACGCTGAGCTTCTTGGTTGTGAACTAAGACACCTTGTCATTATGTTTAGTTTGTACGATGTAAATAAGTTAAAAGTTTATTATTAGTGTAAGATTTGAAGATGATTTTGTCTCGTTCTTGCGTGCATTTTTTCAGTTTCAATATCATGTTTTGTGCTTCTCCAGAAGGCAGGAGCCCTATTGTACAGGAGCAGGAGTGTGTTATCATCAATCTAGCCGTCAATGCGCATGTCATGTCATGTCACCTTATCGAACTTATTATTGCGGAAGACATGAAGATTGAATAATTGTACTTTACATTTTTGATCATCAACCTTCTGTCTTCTATCATCGGCAGTTATCGACATTCACTACAATCCCATGGCTGTACTCAAAGAAACAGTCCAATGTCCAATCATCCGGACTGACGGATTGAACTTGAACAAACTATGCTAAATCCACCGAGTACAATGCCTCATCAACAAAATACGAAGTCAAATGTGGTGACGAATTCTACATCCCATACACATCCATGAACGGGTTGCCATTGCTGCCAGTTCTGCCATCCTTCTCGATGCTTGCTGATCCTCTTTCGGTATATCTCGTGGCAGACTTCCGAAAACATTTTACGCAGCAATCTCATCATTTTTCTTCAAAGCTTGCAGAGTTGTAAGGATTCGCTTTAATTGATAATATGCAACACGTAGCTATCCAATTGTGAATCTCGTATCTTGTCTGCAAGGTAATATAATAATGTGATATCACAACTTCGAGGTTTGTGCGGCTGAAAATGTCTACGATTGATCAATGTCGTCGATTAATTCTCAACCAGTGATGGGTAGCAAATGTTATACAGCTTGTCAAGATGATAGCAAGTTGATAGTTGAAGCATGATTAGTAGCTATCATGGCTTGGTGGTACAACACATTGTACCATGATCTGATGTCGGGAGCTAGCTAAGTAGCGAGGGACCTACCGAGTTTCAAGTTGTTTCTAAATTTCGTTCCAAAAAAGACAGATGTCTTAAAAAAGTCAGGTACAGCGATTAGATTTTTCGCTAAAGTCCGGATTTGCTCCATGACGAAATTCCACGCTCCACGCTGATACTTTACATCATATGTCTTTTAACAACACCATACCACTTACTTATTGCTTTAAATAATGAGCGCAGACGAAGGTATTGAAAAGGTTGTTGCAAGCGGCGGAAAATCTGGAGGAGACGAGTTGCAGCACGACGAACGGTTATTCCAACAGCCCAATAGCAACCATCTGGGCGATTGCCCAATTTGCTGCGCCCCTCTTCCCTACGATGTGACACGATGTTCCATGCAACTATGCTGCAGCAAAGTTATCTGCAAGAGCTGCTTCCTACAAAACTTGGTAACAGAACGGAGACAGAAATTAACGCCAAAGTGTCCATTTTGTCGAGAGACATTGAAATCCAAGGCGAAACTGTATAAGAATACAATGACACGGATCAAGGCGAATGATCCTATTGCAACGTTCCAATTTGCTGCTGATTGTCATAAGGCGGGGGATCTGACCAAAGCGTTGGAATACTATGCCAAGGCTGCAGAGTTGGGAGATGCCGAGGCACATCTTCGTTTAGCGGGGATGTTTCACAATGGGCAGGGCGTGCAACCATCGGTGGAAAAGGAGATGAGTCACTTGGAGGCGGCTGCACTTTGTGGTCATCCCATAGCTAGACACACTCTGGGGTCACATGAGATGATGAAGGGGAATATTGAGAGGGGAATGAAGCATTATATCATTGCGTCAAATCAGGGAAATAAAATGTCCATGACATCAGTCATGGATGGTTTTCGACAAGGGTATGTCACCAAGGAGGAACTTGCGGCTACTCTGCGTACACACAAGAATGCCTACGACGCAATGAATACTCCCGAGAGAGTGAAAACAGAAGCTAGTCTTGAAATGTTAGGTCTGAATTAGTTTCTTAATGATGTGCTCTAGATTGTGTACTTACTCTCTCTAGAGTAGGTAGGGGGGGGGCGTGAAGTGATAAATGAATAATGAATCCTGATGAATCGTTACCATATCTTACTGTACAATCTATGAAATATAAAATGTCGCTAATGTCACAATCGTTATGGAGTATAATAACTTCTGCCTTGCGAATCACCGGTTCGTCATGATGGAGGGGGAAAGGATGATTATCTCGGAGAGGAACGCAATGACGGTAATGTGGGACAAGAGGAAGATCATAGAGAGTATGACGAATATGGGATAGCACAAAGAGGAAGAGTCAAAAGACAAGGAGATACACTACAACCGCCCATCCAAAAAGGGACGGCTCTTCGAAGTATCAAGGTGTCAATTTCCATAAAGCGAGCAACAAATGGAGGGCGCAGATTTGGATCAAAGGATTGCAACATTCTCTTTGTTTTTATGATACGAAGAAGCTGCTGCTGTTGCTTATGCTGAAGCAGTGTTCAAGTACAGAGAAACATAAAAGTCAATAGATTTTACTTCATCAAGGCAATGTATACACTTCATCGAGTCATCTTCTTAGGCGAAGATTTGGCATAGACGCCACATACGGTTCTCCTTCATCCTCTTCCCCAGAATCCGAATCAGAAGTGAAAAGCTCCAATGAGCGTGAGCTTTCATCCTTCAAAGCAAATGTTACCGATCGCTTGGGTTTTGGAATGTCTCTCAATCTCCGAAAGCTGGATTGCGATTGCCCCCCTCTAGAAAGCCCAGGCCGTTTTTTCGTCAATGACATTCTACGGGGAGGAAGCTTTCTCCCCTTGCCTCTATCTTTCTCTAGTATTTCAATAACGTCATCGTTATTTGTCAAGTCCAGAGGGGAGAGGCCTCTAACATCCAAATCGCCACCGTTTGCAATACCTTTTTCTAGCAAAATTTCGACACACTGAGCTCTGCCGAGTAAAGATGCATAATGAATTGCCGCGTAGCCGTTCTCGTCAAGTTGGCTCAGTTTGAATCTAATTTCTCCAAACGCATCATCGCCGTCCCTTCTGCTGTCATCTACTATTCTCTCAAGTGTCTCTGCGTCATTCAAGATAATGTAACAGATTGGAGAGTTGCGTACAACCAAGTACTGCCAGCCGCTATTTTTTCTCATCACTGTTGCCTCAGGAGATGTTGACTTCTCTATGGCATTCACTACGCCACCCCGCAACGCAGACACAAAAGAATCTCTTTGATTTTGATCCAAACAAGTAAATATTAGGTCACCGTCTTGATCCTTCAAAGTAATCGAGAATGATCTCTCTGCAAGAGAAGAATGTGATATTGCTTTGCTTCTTGCATCTTTCGAGTGCGAAATATCCAGACAGTCGACTCGGGAAACAGATGAGAAGAGTGATGCGAATTGAGCACTTCTTTCTTTGCTACTACTCGGAGATAAAGGAAGAGAAAACATATTCTCAAGTGCCCTGTGCAATTCTGCCCGGTTCACGTGCCCCTTGATTTCGGGGTCCAGGTTGCGAATGAAGTTCTCATACTTTGGCCAAGAAATCTCGTGGAGTACATCACGGAGTAGTACTGTTGAGACGAATTCCCTTGTTGAGACATCATCCTCTTGGTCCATTGCTAACTTTACCCGCAAGTATTCCATCATACTTTCCTGTGTGATAGCATCTCCATCAGTTAGTGCCATCATAAGATGATAAGAATCTCCAACAGAGAAATCTGCCACAATAAAGCCTTGAGAGAAAATCATAAGTTCTCGTTCATTCTCGAGTTCACAACAAGGCTTGTTATCAGTTGCAAATGAAGGTGAACCCCGACTATGGAGGCAGACAGATCCATGATGAATCAGAACTGACTTCGGGTCACTAACAAAAGGGAAGAATATGCTCTCCAATGCCTGCTTCTGTCTTCTCGCCGGAGCCAGCTGCGGTGTCATTGGATCCTGATCTGTTTTCCCCTTAATCAACATTTTCAAAGAATCTACAGATGACCCATTGCTTGTCCTACTTGATATCAATTTTGCGAAAGGATTTGTAGGTACATCATTGCTGCTTGTTAATTCGGAAAATTCAGCATTGCCTCGAGTAACATGGACATCGAGTGATCTAGCAACATTTTGAATTTCCGATGGCTTCAAAGTCCCGAATGACAATGACTTCGCGTGCATGCTGACATCCCGTCGTACTCCTACTCTTCGTCTGCCGTTATTCAAATCGTGACCCACACTCTTTGACACTGGCAGTATAGTCCTCGGCTCCCAACTGCCGCTACTGGCATCACTAACGGCACTCACATTCGAATTCCTACTGATGTTGCTATCAGCCAAGTTCCCCACATTATTGGCATCGCCAGTGAGAAGACTGGACGGATCGATAACATTGAAGAAGGCAACCAAAGCCGCCATTTCCCTCCGTAACTTTGGTGCCTTATTCCCCTCCCTCACATGCATCCGCTTCTCTCTCCATTTGCGGAAGTGAGAATTAAACACTCGGACTACTAAATCATTCTTCTCCTCTTCCGACACGAGGCTAAGTAATGCCTGTCGTATCAAGTCGTGCGAGAAGGACACAGTCAATGTAGCTGACGAGGATATACACAGAAGACTCGATGCATGTTGCAACAGATCGCGGACGTCGGACTCTTCCAAAAATAACAGCTCGCATAACATGGACGAATGAAAAACCTTGTTGGGCATACAAGCCATCATCGTTAGGATACGTTGCACCTCTAACGACAATTGTTCTTTCACCTGGGTAAGAATCGATTGAATAACATCATTGACAATACATTCACCCGATATGTAGTTTGGAAGCGCACCCCCAAAAAATGTCGGGTCATTAATCCAACTGAACTGATCTGTCACGCCGTCGGGACATAAAATAATCTGCAACAGGTTCTTTGCCACCAACTGATTCATAGCAGATCGAACATAAGATATAATACCAATTGTTTTGTCATATATCACTTCGGCAAGGGACGTCACCTCGATCTGATCTCGTTTATTACTACAATCTGCAACGAATGCAGTCACCACCTCAAGTGCAAGCGGATATACATGTATCGCTTCCACAGTTTTATCTACACCTGCCCCGAGGGACACCATGGAAGCATCCAGAATTTGATGGTTCAATCTGTTCCTTGATCGATCCAAAAACTCATTAAATGGAGCGGTGGCGTCTTTTGACGATGCGTTGCTTGTTGATGAGTATGCACAAATGATGAATAGACCACCCAACAGAGATAAATCCTCAAATAAGAGATATGATAATACCTCCAATGACGTGGCATTCATATTCTGACAATCGTCTAGGAAGAAGATCAACGGCCCCTGCTGCGTTGTACTACAGATGATGGAAAGTAGCGCATGAATCGATTCTTTGCTCGTTGAATTTTGAACATCCTCAATTTTTGGAGGTGCAGCTGTGCTCTGGTCTCCCGATGCTGAAGGTTCAATACACATATCTTCAATTCGAAGGAACTCATTGAATGCATCATCGTCATCGGCGTTACTATCTTCTCTAGAAGCGTTTGCAATTCTCGCCTCTTGCTTTAACGCCATTTCTCTCAGATTCGAGTAAATTTCTTCCCACGACTGATAGCCATCCTGCTCCTCTGGAAAATTGCATCGAATAACCGAATGCTGTTGAGAAGATGAATTATTATTTCTCGCCCCCGCTCCTCCTTTTCTCTGTCGGCCACTCCGCCGATCGAATGGTTGAAATAAAAATTCGTCAATCAGAGCCGTTTTACCTACACCATGTACACCTGACACAAACACTGCCGCTTTATTATTTGGAGGTGACGACTGAATTAAATCACTGTAGCATTTTCGTAGTCGTTTCAGTTCTTTATTGCGCCCGTAGAGTTTTACTCGTTCATCTTTTGTGGTGGGAAATTTAATTCCGCCAAATCTTGATGTTGTCGCTTCTTTGGCCATTATGCCTTACTTTGAGGTCGACGTGACGTCGTTCGGCAGGCGAGGTGCCTTCGTTCCAATGGTCTTTGGCCGAACTACAAACCACCTCTCTCTCTAGAGCGTGGGGATAGAGGTAGAGGCTGGTGTTTGAGAGAGGCTAAATAAAATTATGCATAGGTAGAGTACACGCATCTGATGCATCATACTTATGTAAAGATTTGGGTCTGATTTGGGTGCCTGTTCGCCATTTAACGTTTACGATCACAGACGAGCTTCTCTATGATTAGATCTTGACTAATTTAGCTGGTTTTCACGATCAGCCAATTTACCTGCATCTGCTTTGGTCGTGTGACACCCACGCACGCCTTCTCAGTCCACGGAAAGACAGTCACAGAGACTGATGAACCCTTCGAACTGGGCGCGAGCGATACTTACTCTCTGTTGTCTGTGTCAACCTTCTTATTCCCAATCCAAGTATATAAGGTCCTCCTATTTGACAGACGAATCCAGGCCATCGGGCAATCTCAATCAGGTATGGGGTCTAACAAATCAGAGTTTGCTGGTATCTCTTGTCTCTCCTCTTGTCTCTCCTTCTCTACGAAGCATCCTATTTACCTTCTGCCATTGCTCAATGCCCTTTTCAGACTCTCTGTACACTTTTAGGGCCACCTCTTGTCTGCATTGAGCTTGAATACTACACGATCATGATCGACACTTTCTTCTCACAAGCATAATATACAATATTATCTCTTATCATGAGTATTCAAAGTTCAAACATTTCCTGGTAAACATATGCTCGCGGCTCATGACACGAAGAAGTACCTGCAAAACAGCGTCCACGTTTTTCCTCATTGTTGATTATTCTCGAAACAGCAGCAGTCAGCGCTGATGGACCACACATGAATACGGCAATATCAGTCTCTTCATCTCGTGCACTTTCAAAAGAAGTCTTGATTATGGATTCAAGATCAGGACGCCCTTGTGAATGAGATATTGATGCATATTCAAGTCCATGATCCTCTCCATTCTTCTTTACACTTGCAATCTCTAATTGTTGAGTATCATCGTTGTCTGTTGACGTATCATCAATGCTGAAGTGACCTGTATCATCTCGAGATGATAGTACACCGCATTCTATGCCGTTCTCTTCATCTGTACATTCATTGCTTTCCAATTTCGAGTATGCAACGACTCGAGAGAGGGTCTCAGTCATCTTGGCAAGTGCCAGAGAGCCGATTGAAATGACGATTGACCACACAATGATCCCAATCACCGATACAGGTCGAGTCTCAATCACATGTTTGTCTTGTATATTCTCGTAGCAATACATGACTATCCATAATCCTCCAGAGACAATGGATGCAAAGACCGAGGCTGGGACAATATTCTGGAGTAGAGACCGTTTACTTCTTTCGTACAGAGATGTGGGAGATGCCAGCGACCTAGCTGTTTGTAGAGGTACCACAAACTCAGTGAGCGTGTCTGACTCGCCATTTACATTTGCCGATGACATCGAAGAAGAAGAAGCTTGTTCGCTGGTATGATGGACACTTATCGTGATTGCCAAATTTGAGTTACCCGGTTCTTGACAATGGAGTGAAAAGTAGTTCTCAACGATGTATTTGATCAGTCCTTCGTCACGAGATACCCAATGGACACGTATTTGTCTTGTCTTTTGGATGTGACTTTGCTCTCCGCCATTCTTACTTTGTTCCAAATCGATATTGTGTAGCTCTGATAGTAACGAAATGTAAGGAACTATCCCCACTCCTCCTGCTATCACGATGATGTTGTCATGTTTCATTGCTTGTCCTAGTAAATCAGATGATGAAGTCGACACGCCATTAACAAGCACCTTGGGACATTGCCTTGTATCATTCGACACTGTAAGCTCTGAAGGAGTAGGCTCGGGTAATGTTACAAGTGTCTCCAATCGTTTCGATAGCTGCGTGGTAAATGTCCCGATTGGCCGGAACAGTATCTTCACATCTTGCGGATGAAGCGGATCACAAAATGCAGTGAAGGGATGACTTTTGGATGATATTTCGGGTACAGTTAGCCTGACGTACTTTCCAATGGCACTTTGTTGTTGTTCTAATTCTTCGCCACTACGATCATTTCTTGCTGCCGCAATCGTTAGCTCCACACAACCTCTAGAGTCGGGGATACAAACCACTTTGGTAACTCCCACACCTCCCTTGCTCCATTTATAAATGCTTTCAATCATCAGCGGGACATTACTCGCCACATATGACAACAGACTCGGTGCTATGAACCAAATCATTTTGTTATAATGCATAACCAATCCAAACAGAAGTACAATTGACACGACAATGTGAACGTAGTAAAAGACGTTGAAATAATGCCGTCGTACCCACCACAACGCCGTGCATCCAAGAATCACAAATCCCACTCCATTCATGATGCCAAGCAGGTTGACAAATTGCGTATGACAACCTTTATCATAACCCTTCTGAAAGCATTCACTCCGAGGGAAAACATCACGATATGTATACCCATCCACTGCAATCCATATCCAAGTGTAATACAATCCATGGGCCACACCAGCAGCGAGTGCACATGTCCCTGCATAGATATGCATCCGCACCACTTGTATTTCACCCAAGTTCAATGATGAAAACAATGCCGAATGTTTGGATACGGGCAGCAGCAGAAACGAGAGGAATGCAGCACTTAGTTTCCCAAAGTCGTTGGCTAGTTCGTCGTGATTGTAGCGGCCATCATCGGTGAGCTTGGATAGATGCCGTATGACTCGACGAACGTAGAAAATGATGCATGGGAAAAATATGATTGCTGTAGAGAGAATATAGAGACTGTTTTGATGGATATCATTCGATAGTCGATGAGATATGGATCTATATATTGAGCGAAATGTAGCTCCGCCGCCCACGCAAGAGCTGCTTAGCCGTTGACGATGCGTGTTGATAAAAGATGTCGATGACGACGAGCCATTACTATCTTCATGACTCGGCCAATGAGGACGTAATGAATTCGTCACCGATGTCAGTTTGCAAATAGCAGCACCCATCAAGATGGGGTAGCTCCACTTGGCATAATCTCCGGTAGCAACGAGGATGCAGTACCATGAGATTGATATGAGTGCTACGAGGAAGGAGGTCCGATTGAGAAGATGAGGCAGTGCATCAATTATTTTCATGCTGCTGCTGAGGTATCTGCCGGGAGTAATGATGAATAACAATTCGCATTGTAATAATATTATTGCACTTCTTTTACTCGATAGAGATGATTGCTTCCGAAAGATCCCTGAGAGCTTGCTCATCCTGTGATGGGCGCGTGTCGTCGGGAAAAATCCGCAAAAAGTGTCGCTCGGAGAGACAACACTGAGAATCGAGATATCACCCTTTGCATTTGCTCAATAGATATTGGTGGGGGTAAGATATTATTATTTGATATATGATTGTGGGAGTACGCTCTCCTTTTGTGAATAATCATAGGGATAACACTCCAAAATGAACCCTAACGAGAAAAGACACGCGCCGAGCAGGCAGCACATCGAAACGGGCATGCACTCGTCACATTCTTGCCCATTCTAAGATACGCACGAAGATCACCACTACTTTTGATATAAACGCAACTACTTAACGCTCTCTCATATTTTTCCATCAACAACATCGTCACAATAACAACCATGAAGCTCTCCATCTCTCTGCTTGCTGCTTCTCTTGCTACCGCCGATGCCAAAGTGTGGGGCAACCTTCGTCGTCGCCTCTCGTTTGAAAAGGTTGCCACCTACTCTCCTGGATCTCAGGTGAGCTCGTTAACATCTTGTGATACATCATCAAATTCAACTCTCGTGTTACATCATTTCATTTAACTCAACTCTCAATCTCTTTCACCCTTTCCTCTCTTTCTCAGGTTACCGATCACTGCGCCATCGACCGCGATCAACGTGCCATCGAAAATGAACTCGCACGCAAGACAAACGAATCATGGCAAACCGCTCAACAGATCTACCTCCAAGGTGGTAACTCCAACTCATACGCTCTCCTCACTCTCAGCGAGCCACTCCGAGCCGATGTGCCCAAGGGAACTGCCGTAACTGGAAAGAACGCAGATGGGAATGAAGTTGCTGGAAAGATGTACGATACCACAGCGTCTGGTGCGGTGAATGTAAAGATTCAATATGCTACCACTGATGTTCAAGATTCCTACGTTCAATGTCAAGTAGGTGCTTTGGTTGGAGAAGATATCAATATGTCAGGATGCTTCGCTGGTGGGGAAAACACAATCACCATCGGTGGACAGGTATACACTTACACCTACACGCCGGAAACAGAGAATAGGAGTGGAAGGACTATTGCTGGATTCTCTACTCAGTTGGAGGAAAAGTTGAAGAATGGACCTAATGCTCCTTACACTGACTTTGAGTACTTTCGCAGATACTACGGTGAGTCTTATGTTGCGTTCTTTTCTTCACATATACTATTTCTACCTGCATCAATCATCTGACTTACACATCATATCATATCATCTGCTACTCAATCCATCGATAGGAACATCCGACTATGCTGATCAATGGGTCAATGCAGCCTTCGCGGGTGGGCAGACTTCATTCACCAATGGTAATGCCGACTTCTCTCAATATGGAATGGAAGGAAGAGAACAAATCATCAAGAAGGGAACCGCATACATGAATGTCTTCATGTACGTCCTTCGTGAGTTTGAAGACGCTCTTGACGACTGCAAGAGGGGGTGCATCAACTGCAACGATGACCCTGTCCACGCTTGGGACGAGGGTGTGTGCTTCTACACTGGATCCCTCGAGGGACAAGACGGCGTAGCCTCTGGATATTTACTTCATGAGCTTGCCGACAAGCGCTCCTTGGACTTCAGAACAGGTGGTCCCGATGGAACTGATGTTGATGGCCAATCCAAGTTGAACTATGATCTCATGGATCTATTCGCTCTTGGAAACTACCAACTCCAGAGTGGAAACTGCCCATCTGCACGAAAGACTAAGGAGCGTATTGCCCAATTGATGTACGTTCCTATGATCCAGGGATCTTTGCGATACGCATACAAGGTTGATAAGCTCCAGGGAAGTGAGAAGGAGAAGGCCGAGGGAGCTGCATTTGCTGCCGCCGTCCTTCCTCGTGTCCATGCTGCCAACAACGAGGCAGCAGCCAAGATTTACAGCAATTTAAGGGTTGGTGCATCAAACACTAACTTCCAGGAAGTGAAGGCAGCATTCGAATCTGTTTACCCCAAATTGGGACTCACCTGCGCTGACATTGGAGGTCTCTGGAATGAAGCAGGAAAGAGCTACTACCCTGGTATGGAGCCATGTACAGATGCTAGCAACACCGAGGTTGTAACTAAGAGGACAAACAGCACACTAGCCATTGCACTTGGTAGTACATTTGGTGCTCTCTTTGCCATTGCTCTTATTGCAATCCT